>ML779490.1:1197374-1210124 GCA_009831015.1 Picea engelmannii | reverse complement strand
AATATTTCTTGCCTATGCTTGTCATAAAAGGTTTAAAGTCTATCAAATGGATGTCAAGTCAGATTTTCTAAATGGAGATTTAAATGAAGAAGTCTATATGGAACAACCAGAGGGTTTTGAACTGTCTAATAACCTTGACTTAGTATGCAAGCTGAAGAAATATTTATATGGGTTAAAACAAGCCTCTTGTGCCTGGTATCACAGACTGGATACGTATCTCAAAGATAAAGGGTTCAAGAGAGGAACAGTTGACAACAATCTATATATCAAAACAAAGGATAATGATTTGCTCATCATGTTGGTCTATGTAGATAACATCATCTTCGGATGTAATAAGGATTCATTGGTACAATGGTTTGCTTTTTCCATGGAGTCTAAGTTTGAAATGTCTATGATAGGTGAAATGTCATTTTTTCTTGGTCTACAAATTACTTAGAGGTCTGAAGGGATGTTCATTTCTCAAGAAAAATATCTAAGAGAAATGTTGAAAAGGTTTCAAATGGATTATTCTAAACCTGTGGGCACACCTATGGTTACTGGATGCAAATTAAGAAAGGATGATGACTCACCTAATGTTGATCAAAGTTCATATAGGTCAATGATAGGTAGCCTGTTGTACATCACAACATCTCACCCAGACATAATGCATGTTGTTGGAATGGTAGGAAGATATCAGTCTGCACCTAAACAGATTCATTTGCTAGCTGTCAAAAGGATATTCAGATATTTGAAAGAAACAATGAACTATGGCCTATGGTATCCTAAGAATCAGAATTTTCAATTATCAATCTACTCAGATGTTGATTGGGATAACTGCATGGATGAAAGGAAAAGCACGAGTGGAGGTGCGTTCTTCTTAGGATATTCTCTAGTAGCATGGTTGAGTAAAAAGCAAGGTTCCATTTCTTTATCAACTACATAGGTAGAGTGCATTGTTGTTGCTACCTGTTGCACTCAGGTATTATGGATGATTCAGACACTTGCAGACTTGGAGGTAAAATACGCTGCACTGATCCCAATTCATTGTGATAACACTAGTGCCATCAGTGTGTCCAAGAATCCTGTATTCCACTCCAAGACCAAGCATATTCCCATAAAATACCATTTTCTGAGAGAGCAGGTCACCAATCAGATTGTTTAGGTCCATTACATTCCAACCACAAAACAAATTGCAGACATCTTTACTAAACCCCTAGCCAAGACACCATTTGAATATCTCTGACAGAAGTTGAGTGTCATCCCGTCTCACACCTAAGAGAGTCCATCTTGTTAGGGGGAGTTTGTATTGATTGAATATCTGATACCTCCGAAAAATACTGCAACAAATCAGGGGGAGCGTGTTGTCTTTAGCATTGATGTCAAAGGGGGAGAAAAGAACAAGTCTGGGTGCCTTTGTTTCCATCAATGCCAAAGGGGGAGATTGTTGGCATGTTTTACAGGCTGCGTATGCTTGTCATTGATGGAAAGTACAACAACGATGATGGCTTGAGTACAGGTATAATGTGCCAGGTGGGCACCAAAAGTATTTTGGGAAGATGCAACAGAGCAAGCTAGTGAAGACTAGAAGAGATAGTGCAGAGGTGCACACAGAGTGAAGAGTATGCGTGTTTGTCATTGATGGCAAAGATCACGACCAACAACACAATGATGATCGCATGGAAAGATCATAAGATAAATTTCAATTTGGGTATTAGAAACAAAGACTCCATTTCATAGTTTCAGATACCGGGAGTTGGAGGAGTCAAGAGTTGAGACTCTTCATCACAGGAGTCCTGAAGTTGCGAAATGCGAAACTCCGAAATCCCAAAATAGGCACATCAACCAGAGTTTCAGATATCGGTAGTTGGAGGAGTCAAGAGTCGAGACTCTTCATCACAGGAGTCCTGAAATGCTGAAATGTGGAAATGCGAAAAACACCTTTTGGTGTAGGTTTCAGATACCGGGAATTTGAGTGTTGAAACACTTCACCAAAAGGAATGCGGAAATGAGAAAATGTGAAAAACACCTTTTTGTGTGGGTTTCGGATACCGGGAGTTGGAGTGTCGAAACACTTCACCACAAGGAATGATAAAATGCCGAAATGAGGAAATATGAAAACACCTTTTGGTGTAGGTTTCAGATATCGGTAGTTGGTGTGTCGAAACACTTCACCACAAGGAATGTCGAAATGTCGAAATGCGGAAATGCGTAAAACACCTTTTGGTGTAGGTTTCGGATACCGGGATTTGGAGTGTCGAAACACTTCACCACAGGAATGCCGAAATGTCGGAGTGATGAAATGTGAAATGGAAAAATCAAAGCTAGACCCTGTGCTTGTAATCCAATGGTGTTTGATACCTAGAAATCTGATTGAAGGGCTACTGTTGCTCTTCACAGTTAATTGATCAGTTATGATTAAGTTAGCATAATTGAATCATGACTCTTGGATGGTTTGCGTTTCAGTTGCTGATGCATTTTTTGGAGGTTCACACTGTAACTTCTAGAAACGACTGATTTCTTTTGCCAGAGGATGGGAAGAGACTTCAGGGTGATCGCCAGAGAAGATGAAGAGTCTTGAGGCATCTTCCAGTGGCATGAAGATTGTTCATAGAGGCTATTGACATATGTAAGACTGTTGGAGCCTGGAATTGCAACAGAGGGAATGAGCTCGACTGTGACAGAGAAGATGAAGACTCTCAACTGCTGGAGAGGCTAAGGAATCTCGGCATAACGCTCAGTGAGGATGAACATATGGATTTAACTGCCATAGAAGCTGAAGAGTTGTAATAATGATTAGGAAGAACACTCGACACGAGGAGAGCATGCAGAAGCATTGCGAATAGAGGATGCAGAATATGCACAGAGAGGATAAAAACACAGAATAGAGAAGAGGAAGGAAGTTGTTGTAGAGAGGAATTACACACGGGGAAATGACATGTTGTGGGAAGGAGATGAAATACACAGAAGAGGCATAATTCATAGAATCAAAATAAGACGCAGAGCATAAAGCACAGTAGCAACAAAGAACAAAGATGCATAGCTGAGACAGTAAAATAAGGTTGAGGTGCACTTGTAGAGAAAAGAAGAAGATCAGAAAGCACAAGAAGATGTAGGCAGAGCGACACTGATATAGGAGAGTAGAGCAGTGTAGCAGAATAGTGATGAGACTGGTAAGCCATTGATGAACATTATATCACTGTAATAAGTTTCAGTATCAAAGATTTATATTTCAGGGTGGTAGGGAGGTGCTAGGGAGGACTGTTGTCCTCAGAGGTTCAAGTGGGTTCTTGAACACAAGAAATTGTAGCTTTCATCTGGTTGCAGCCAGAGAAACCAGGGTGGTAGGGTAGTGCAAGGGAGAACTGTTGTTCTCTGATATATAGGTCGGTGCTTGTGTAACTAGAAGTTGGTGCTGGAACTCTTAGGAAGTTGGTGCTTCCATCCAGTTGGTGCTGGCACTCTTAGGGAGTTGGTGCTTCCTTCTAGTGGGTGCTAGAGAAACCAGGGAGTTGGTGCTTCCTTCTAGTAGGTGCTAGAGAAAACAGAGAGTTGGCTCTCTCAACAAGTTGTAGCTTGCAAAACAGAGGTTGTAATGAGTTGGATCTCATATGTATGATAATGTACAAAATGTAAATATTACTTATCATACAAGGAAGAAGAAGAGGTTTTTACCCTTTATGGGTTTCCTCAGGAAATATCTGTCTCTGTATATTTCATATGTGTGACTGATGTTGAATATTCTATTGCTTACCTTCCTACATTATTGTGATTTTCATTAAGTTCTCTGCAAAGAGTTTAAAATAAGCATAATTGTTTAAGCACGGTAACAACTGATTCAANCCTCATTTGTCCAACAAGTATAAGGGCATACACCCTCTTAGGTCAAACCCTAGCTAGAGATGCTTTCCTTAGGGAGTAAAAGGATTTACACCCCCAAGGAGGTAGTACCTCTAGCTCTTTCTTTGATTGACTCCATTAACCCACTTTTAAAGACACTAGCCATTTACTTATTTCATTGGAGAAATAAATTGTTTCCTCGGTAAACGTGGAATTTTCAAGTTTTAAAATTGTCTCTTTGGGGTAAAGATCTTGATGCCTTGGGAATTCTTCCTCCCTTAGGGCATCCCCGTTCTCCTACTACTTTATTTTTTGTTAATAATACTAACCTATAGACATTAGGGATGCATAAACCTAGCTGATAACTTACTCCTAACTCCTAAACTAACCATAGATTCCCCCCCTAACTTTACTAGTATAACACGCTAAACTAGGCACATCTTTCAGGCTATTTTGGGGAAATTTTTAATGGTTAAATTTTCCATTGTACGTCATTGAATTTTATAGCCATAAGAATGATATATTTATGCAAAAATATACTTTATAACAAATTTTTTTATTCATTCCCAAATTGTTATACTTAGTTTATAATCGATTGATGATTTCATTGATGATATTGCTAGTTAACCTAGTGCTTTATTATGCTGATTTAGATATATTTTGTCACTGATATAACTGCTGCATAATAGGGATAGAAAGCTTAAATTTCTGATCTATCTAAGAAAATTATTTGCAATTGGTTTTCCCTTGTGTCTCAGGTAGGTATAATCATCCGACAAAGAACTATACCTTGGGACAACTTTCCTTGTTCTACAAGTCATATTCCTTCCTCTCCTCTTCCACTTAGTTTTATGACCTCTAGGGGAATTTCCATATTCTTTCCCTTTCTCTTACCTTTTCCATAGGGTCTCTAGGATCACCTCCCAGGAGTGACCTTAGTCACCCCCAAGTGTGGGACGTACATCGAGGTGACATTGGGTCTAGTGTCCCACAATTATAACGCTTTCTTTTGTGGTTGGGTCGGGCTTTTTCAAACCTACAACTTATGCGATAACACATTCCTTACACCATCATCAAGGTTGTGGGTGATAATAATTTTGAATTAAGTATTCCACCTTTCCTTGTCTTGCACCTTGTATTTAATGTGGAACTGCTTTGACCGTATTTTCCATGTCTCCTTGATAGTTCGAACGTGGACAAGCACTTGTCCCCTATAGAACTCAATCATGACTACATTGATTAGGAAACAATTGATCATATCATGGACATCAATATGAAGGGAACCCACTAGCAGAACATCCAACTCTATTGGGTCATCAAAGAAGGGCATCTTCTTAACCAGGAAATGTGGCTCACTAGGATTCAAATTCAATAGAATTTTCCCCATATGATGGAGGAACTTGATGCAATGGGGACCATTGCTTCCTAAGGGGGGAGGAATGATCTAGGTGGATACTGGTGGCCACCCATGAGTTCCACTTGTTATAACTTACAACAATACCGAGAGGGGGGTGAACAAATATTGCATCATATTTCTCAATTTTCTTTCCTTTCAACAAATTAAAGTTATTTAGAAGTGATTACTTAATAAAAAATACATGCATAACACAAAGCGCAACATAAAAAACATATTACACTGGAATTTTTACGTGGAAAACTAATGCAGGAGAAAACCATAAAACATGTTTCTTTATGTTCTTTTGTAAGAACCAACTTACAATTTACAATTAGTCGGCTTGATAGGAACCCACCTGTCGCAAATGGGGACACCAATACTCCTAGGAACCAAAGTGTCGCAGATAATGAGGAAACTAATCCTCTCAAGAACCAACCTACCATAGATAATGAGGACACCAATCCTCACCGAGTTTCAACTCACCCTAGCACCACCCTGCCACCTTGAATTTAGTTTTAAAGAATATTCTTATAGAACTAGACCTTTCTCTTCAAAACTTAATCTGTTATATCTCCAGTTTAGTTTCAATGAATATTTATAGGTCCTTTTTCTTCTCTTTTTATCCACTCTTTAATTGAACAGAGCACATCCTTATTTATAATTTTTTTTCCTAAGTTCCCCTTCCTGTATGTGGACGCGTATCAATTATATTGTGGACATAATTTGATCATATCAAATTCATGTTAGTTACACTTTTGTATAAATAAATTATGTGGATGCATGACAATTACATTGTGGAAAAATCTTGACCAAATCAAAGTATTGTTAGTTACACTTTTGTCTAAATAAAGTATGTGGATGTGTGATGGTTATATTGTGGAAAAATATTGACTAGATCAAGATCCAGTTACAACTAGACATTCTTTACCCAAATCAAATGGACCAAATCTTCCTATGAATGAGCTCCATATCATATCCATTAGCATAACTTAGTCTTATCAGAGCATCTCCTCATGAATGACACAACAACTCACATTCTGGTCTATATAGAACCTACTACATAGATAGAACAAGAGCCTAAGGATCAAGATACAAGTCTTCATCCTGTCACACTTTCCCTGCAGTGCACTCACCTAGTCTCTTCATTCATCTCGTCGCTTGTCACATAGGCTTTGTTTTTTCGCACTCCACTGCACCATTCGTCGCACTGACTTAAGGTGCCCTGCATATTTTCATATGTGCAACTTCCACATATTTTGTTGCAGTCCACTCCTTCGCGCAACTTCCACATATTCCATTGCATTCCACTCCATTGCATTGGATTCGTTTCAATTCAAGGGTCATTTTCATCGACTCCTGTGAGAGTTATTCAAATCTATTTTCTTCAATTTCACTTCATACATTCCTATGGTCGTCTTTGTGTATTCCAATCTTCCTCTACATTTCTATTTACTTTTCATGCACTTCCATTGCTTGTGCGCCATACTGTCTTTTGCGCCATACTATATTGTGCACCATATTTTATATGTGCCATTTATATTACTTCTTTGAAATCAATGAAAACATATGTGCAACACCACTAATTCAAAATGGTTCCACATCTTAGCATTTTTTCTATATTTTTTTGAGTCCCAGACTTCTAGGTTTTTTTGAGGCCCTAAACAAAGGTTTTTTGGCATGGAAGCGCCCATTAAAAAATTAAAGGAATGCATTAGGTCATTTGGAATTTGTACTTCTTGGCTAGACCTTTCCAATGGGCTATCGATTTCCCCAAATGAAGATCGTATGTGAAAGTTACACCCTTGGGAAGTTGATGTATCAACTAACCACATCGGGGTCGACAAAAATTTTGGCATTTCATCTTCCGGGGTTAGGTTTGCTAGCAGGGATTGCAGTTTGCACAGGGCAGCTTACACAGTAGGGAAATTTGCACAATTTTCACAGGGCTTGGTTTTGTCATTAATGTCAAACTTTAAAATTCCGAAATGCTGAAATGCGAAAATGCCGAAACGCTAAAAGCTGAAATGCTGAAATGAGAAATGTCGAAACGCCGAAATGTGAAATGTCAGATCATTTCGGGGATCGTGACTTGGAGTGTCGAAACATTTCATCACAGAAACACCGAAATGCCGAAATACCGAAATGAGAAAACGCTGAAATGCCGAAACGCTAAAAGCTGAAATGCCGAAATGAGAAATGTCGAAACGCCGAAATGAGAAATGCCAGATCATTTCGTGGATGGAGAATTGGAGTGTCGAAACATTTCATCAAAGAAACATAGAAATGTCGAAATCCAAAACGCCGAAATACCTTTTTGTATAGGTTGTAGTCACTGCCATTGGTCATGTGAGAAGGAGGAGCTAGCACTAAATTAAATCTCTTTTTCAGAGATCGCAACATGAAGAGACGAGATGTCTTCACCTATGGATTGCCGATATGTGAATCGCAAAAAAGCCTATTGGTAAAGGCCCATGGTCACAACCAACGGGCATATGGAGTAAGCACGAGACCCATATTCTACATCGAACAATGCGGATTAAATACTTAAACTGATCATGTGGTTGTTGTTCTTCTAGATGCCTTGGCCAATAATAATCATTGTAAGATAGTTATTCATTTATTATAACTGAATCTTCGAAGCCTAAGGGTTCGAGTGTACGCTCTGGATGTACAGGGTAGAAATAAGTGAAATTTTGTGAGATGAATGTTGGTGAGTATGGAATTAATGGTACAACTGTAGCCCTAAAGTAAAATTCATTTCAGTAAATGAATATAAAATCGAAATAAAATCATACAGGGACAGTGAGAAGAAATGATGAAGATATAGTAGAGATCAAGGGGAGAAGAATGAATTTTGATATGATTATATAAACAGAGAGGACTTGAATGACGAATCCTTTGCCAGAGAAGATAAAGAGTTGGTTTGCAGGTTCTTAGTGACAGAGAAGGATTCCAGGGTGGTAGGGAGGAGCAAGGGGAGACTGTAAAAGTCTCCTGTACAAGTTGGTGCTTGTACATCTGGGAGTTGTAGCTTCCATTCAGTAGGTGCTGAAGAAACAGAGGTAGAATCCTCATATGGTTTGTAGCTCAGATAAAATAAGAATGTAAAGAGGAGTTGGAGCTTGCCTTTCATTCATAAGAAGAAGAGGTTTTTTCCCTTTTGGGTTTCCTCATGAAAAATCATTGTGTCACTGTTTCATTTATGTGATTGTATATTTATTGGTTAAATGTATTACTGAAAGTTAAATGTTAAAGGGATGATTTATTGATTAATAAGTAATCTTCTTAAAAAATGAAAGAAATTTTATACAACTGATTCACCCCCCCCTTCTCAGTTGACTTATCCTGTACAACAATTGGTATCAGAGCTAGGTTACTTCATTATATCAATTTAACCACTGGAAGTTTTGATCATTCATAATGAATAAGAAGTTAGAATTTACAAAACATGGATTGTCTTTATTTGATGGTCATAATTATGCTTTTTTGAGTATCACGATGAAGTTGTTTTTACAAACTCAAGGAGTAGATATCTGGAAGGTTGTACTAAATGAATATAAAGTCCCAACAACCATTCCAATAGATGCTATAGGTAAGAGACTCTATGAGAGTAATTCCAAAGCTATGTATGCAATACTAGGAGGTCTAGTAGGGTCAGAATTTGTTAAAGTTATGCATTATGCATCAGTAAAAGAAATATGGGATAAATTGAAAAATGTTTATGAAGGAGACACTAAGGTAAAGAGTGCTAAGCTACAATCATATAGAAGTCAATTTGAAATCCTGAAAATGGAAGAATATGAAGATATAGCTACCTACTTTCTTCGTATTGATGAAGTTGTTAATACCATGAGAGGTCTAGGAGAAATAGTTAATAATAATATTATTGTTCAAAAGGTACTTAGATCACTTCCTGCAAGATTTGATTCAAAAATATATGCACTAGAAGAAAGAACAGATCTTGACACTTTATAAATGGATGAATTACATGGAATACTAACAACATATGAGATGAGAACCTCTGGTGAGAATTCTTTCAGGAAAGAAGCAACTTTCAAGGTAGAAAAGAAAGATAATAAAAAGGTTGAAGTAGAAATCAGTAGTCATGAGGAGTCAGAAGGTGATGTGGAAGAAGCAAATTTTGTTAAAAAACTGAAAAGAGGTACTGGCAAGTATAAAGGTAAGCTTCCTCTGAAATGCTTTGGTTGTGGTAGAATAGGACATTTTGCATCTAAGTGTCCTTACAATAAGCATACTGATAATGAAGAAGACAATGATAGAAAACATAAGGAATTCAAGAATAGACATAAGAAGTTTTTTCAAAGAAAAACTTACAAAAATAAAAGCCCATGTATAAAAGATGACAGTGATATTTTAGAATCCGGTGAGAGTGATGACAGTTCAGATGTACAACTTTTTATGGCTATGGAAAAATAGGATGATCAGTCTGGTGAAGAAGAAGAAGGTGAAGTTGATATAGAAGCTGAACTAGTAAGTGCTTTAAGTGAATTAAGAAAAGTGAGAAGGGAATGCAAACATTTTAAAAGAGAAATTGAGAATCTAGAATTTGAATTACAGAAATCAAATGGTTTGATTGATAGCACTGAAATCCTCGTAGTTGACTTAAAAATTAAAATAGAAGAGGCTAGAGTGACTGAAGAAGCTCTAACTAAAATTCTTGCAGAAAAGGATAAGGAAAATGAAGGTTTGAAAATTGAAGTAGTCTCATTAAGAAAGAAAGTACAAGAAAATAACATGAATAAGAGTTCTCAAGTGTTAGATCAAATTATTAGTAGTCAAAGATCAACATATGATAAGACTGGAATTGGTTATAAATCTGCAATAACTAATGGATGTTCTAGTTCAAGTGTTGAGAAAGTAGGTATAGAGGATAATCATGAGAAAATTACTAGTAAGAAGATGGAATCAGAAAGGAAAGAAGAAAATCAGGGTTCAACAGTGCATAGAATATGTTATGGCAGACATCAAAACAGGTTTGAAGGCCACTATTTCTTTTGTTATAAGTATGGACATAAGGCTACATTTTGTAATAGTTTTTCAAGAAAGATAAATGCACATAACAGTCATGAAAGGTATAATTTTGAATATGGAAGAGGACATGGTAAAACTAGTCAAAACATTATGAACTAATCTTACAACATATTTGACACCTTAAGATATGAGACTGAATGTTACAAGTGTAACAACTTTGGGCATGTGTCAAGAAATTGTCCTATGATTTTTCAGAAATTTAATGAACCCACTTACACAGATCTGAAAACCAAATATTGGAAAAAGAAAAGTGAAAATTTGAACATTGAAAAATGCACTATAGCTCTACAAGAAGAATATAAAGTAAAATGGGTTGTAGATAATGGATGTTCAAAGCATATGACAGGTATAAAACAACTCTTTGTTGAACTATATGAAGGAAAAGAAGGTACAATCACCTTTGGAAATGATCAATCAACTAGGATAGTTGGAAAAGGAACTGTATGTCTAAACAACAAGAAAATCATGGCTGAAAATGTCTTATTGGTTGAGGAAATGGAACATAACTTATTGAGTGTAAGTCAAACTTATGATAAAGGTCTCTTTATGATTTTTGATACAAAAGGATGTCAAATCAGGGATATAAAATCAAATAAACTAGTTGGAACAGCCACAAGAACTTCAAGAAACATTTACATACTAGATGAAGAAAAAGAAAAATGGTATCTTGGGAGTGAATATGAAAGTTGGTTGTGGCACAAAAGACTTGGACACATTAACTTTGAAAATCTGATTCAGTTGAATAAAAGGGAAGCAATCAGATATTTACCTGTCATAAAGAATCTTTCAAGTTCTGTCTGCAATCAATGTCAACATGGTAAGCAAACTAGAGTTAAATTCAAAACCAAAGAACATTCAACAACTAAACCATTGGAAATCGTACATGATGATGTCTGTGGACCTATGAGAACAATAGGGTTAAAAGGAGAAAGATATTTTTTACTATTTGTGGATGACTTTACTAGAATGACATGGATGTTTTTATTCAAAAAGAAATCTGAAACTTTTAGTTGTTTTCAAACCTTCAAGGAGTCAACTGAAAATGAATGTGACATGAAAATTAAATGTTTAAGATCAGAGAATGGAGGGGAATTTGTGTCTAAAGAATTCAATAGATACTGTGATAAAAATGGGATAAGAAGATATTTTTCTATTACTGAAACACCTCAACACAATGGAGTGGTTGAAAGAAAAAATAGGACTGTTATGGAGATGGCTAGAACTATGCTCAATCAATCTAAACTAGGTAATATACTATGGCCTCAAGCTATTCATATTTCTGTTCACATTTTGAATAGAATCTTTCTGAGAAATAATCATTTTAAGACACCCTATCAATTATGGAAAGGCAAACAAGCTAGTGTTAAACATTTCAGAATTTTTGGCAGTAAATGTTATATCAAAAGAGTTGACAAGCACTTGGGTAAGTTGGAATCTAGAATAGATGAAGGTATTTTAGTTGGGTATTCCTGTTCAAGGAAAGCTTATAAATGTTACAACTTCAGATTGAAAAACATAGTTGAAGCCATAGATGTGAAATTTGATGAGTCCTCATTTTTTAAGTCTAAATCTAAACAAAAGAATCATCAAATATATGAGATAGATGACAAGCATAAAATGAATGATGAGGTAAGTGAAACAAAAGAAACTAAGGCTACTGACAGTGAACAATTAATTCCTACTTTGACACAGGACACAACTCCATCCAAAAGTATGACTCCATCAAAGACTCCAAGCAAGAGAATACAGAAAAATCACCCTGAAGAACAGATAATTGGTGACATAAATGCAGGTGTTGAAACAAGAAGCAGAAGGCAAGAATCCACCTCAACTCATGAACATGTATCTTTACTTTCTCTAATTGAACCCAAAAATATTGAAGAAGCAATTAAAGATGAGTACTGGATGAAAAAAATGAATGAAGAACTTAGTCAAATAGAAAAGAATAAGCCATGGGAATTGGTTCCTAGACCTTTGAATAAGAATGTCATAGGGGCTAAATGGGTTTTCAGAAATAAGATGGATGAAGCAGGTAAAATAACTAGAAACAAGGCTAGATTGGTTTGTAAAGGGTATGCACAAGTAGAAGGAATAGATTTTGGAGAAAATTTTGCTTCTATTGCAAGAATGGAATCCATTAGACTGATTCTAGCTTATGCCAATTCTAAAAACATTAAAGTTTACCAAATGTATGTAAAGTATGCATTTTTGAATGGTGATTTAGAGGAAGAAGTATATATGGAACAACCAGATTGTTTTCAGGTACAAGAAGTAGAACAATATGTTTACAGGTTGAAAAAGGCATTGTATGGCCTGAAGCAAGCACCAAGGGCTTGGTATTCCAGACTTGACAATTACTTGAGGCAACAAGGATTCAGGAAAGGTAACACTGATAATAATCTATATATTAAAGAAGAAAATGATAGCCTGATCATTGTTGAGATATATGTAGATGATATCATTTTTGGTAGTGATGATAATAGGCT
>ML779490.1:1169597-1197297 GCA_009831015.1 Picea engelmannii | reverse complement strand
TGCAAATTACTCAATCTGATAAAGGTATTTCCATTTCTCAAACCAAGTATATCAATGAAATTCTTAAGAAATTTCAGATGGAAGATTCTAAACCAGTTGGCACTCCCATGGTTACTGGTTGTAAATTAAGTAAGTTTGATGATACTAAAGATGTTGATCAAAGAATAAACAGATCTATGATTGGTAGTCTTCTTTATGCTACAGTGACCGGACCTGATATTATGCATGCAGTTTGTCAAGTTGGCAGGTTTCAGGCTTCACCAAAAACTTCTCATCTACTTGCAGTCAAAATAATTTCCAGATATCTTAAGGGGACAACAAAGTATGGTTTATGGTATCCTACAGGTAATCAACTTGATTTATATGCTTTCACTGATGTTGATTGGGCAGGTTGTGTTGATGACAGGAAGAGTACTAGTGGAGCAACATTTTTTCTTGGAGGATGTCTTGTAAGTTGGTCAAGTAAAAAACAATCAGTAGTGTCTCTGTCTACTGCTGAAGCAGAATACATTGCAGCTACAACTTGTTGCACTTAGGTTCTATGGATGAAACAGATGCTGGAAGATATACATATTCATTATAATGAACCTATACCTATCTTCTGTGATAATACCAGTTCAATTAGTATTTCTAAAAATCCTGTTATGCATTCCAAAACAAAACACATTCCCATTAAATTTCATTTTCTAAGAGAGCAGGTTATGTCTAAAGTTATTGAAGTGGAATATATTGGCACAAAGGATCAGATAGCAGATGTATTTACTAAACCTTTATCTAAAATGCAATTTGAATGTCTCAGGGATCAGTTGGGGGTTTACCCGCTGTAATTTCATTTCATTCTCAAATATTGCATGGGCTTCATTATAAAATCAGATTGCACAGGTTTATTGACTATTATTGATAGGGGGAGTTTTTGAAATGATACATCTTTGCAAGTGATTTTCTTTTCTCAGGGGGAGTATGGTTGATTCCTTTTCCATAGATGTCAAAAGGGGGAGAAGAGCTTTAAAGTTTTCCATCAATGCCAAAGGGGGATCTTGTTGGTAGGGATTACAATTTGCATAGGGCAATTTACACAGTAGGGAAGTTTGCACAGGGCTTGGTTTTGTCTTTAATGTCAAACTTTAAAATGTCGAAATGCCGAAATGCGAAAACACCGAAATGCCAAAACACTAAAATCCAAAATGCCGAAATGAAAAATGTCGAAACGACGAAATGCGAAACGTCAGATCATTTCATGGATCGCGACTTGGAGTGTCGAAACATTTCATCACAGAAACGTCGAAATGCCGAAATGCCGAAATGCGAAAACGATGAAATGTTGAAATGCTAAAAGCCAAAATGCCGAAATGAGAAATGTCGAAACACCGAAATGTGAAACGTCAGATCATTTCAGGGATCGCGACTTGGAGTGTCGAAACATTTCATCATAGAAACATCGAAATGCCGAAATACGAAACATCGAAATACCTTTTTGTATAGGATGTAGTCACCGCCATTAGTCATGTGAGAAGGAGGAGCTAGCACCAAGTTAAAGCTCTTTTTCAGAGATCGTAACATGAAGAGACGAGATGTCTTCACCTCAGGATTGTCGATATGCGAATCGCGAAAGCGCATTTTGGTAAAGGCCCGTGGTCACAACCAATGGGCATATGGAGTAAGCACGAGACCCATATTCTACATCGAACGGTGCAGATTAAATACTTAAATTGATCATGTGGTTGTTGTTCTTCTAGATGCCTTGGCCAATAATAATCACTGTAAGACAATTATTCAGTTATTGTAACTGAATCTTCGAAGCCTGAGGGTTCGAGTGTATGCTTTGGATGTACAGGGTAGAAATAAGTGAAATTTTGTGAGATGAATGTTGGTGAGTATGGAATTAATGGTACAGTCGTATCTATAAGGTAAAATTCATTTCGGTAAATGAATATAAAACCGAAATAAAATCATACAGGGATAGTGAGAAGAAATGATGAAGATATAGCAAAGATCAAGGGGAGAAGAATGAATTTTGATATGATTATATAAACAAAGAGGAATTGAATGATGAATCCTTTGCCAGAGAAGATAAAGAGTTGGTTTGCAGGTTCTTAGTGACAAAGAAGGATTCCAGGGTGGTAGGGAGGAGAAAGGGGAGACTGCAAAAGTCTCCTGTACAAATTGGTGCTTGTACATCTGGGAGTTGTAGCTTCCATTCAGTTGGTTCTGAAGAAACAGAGGTAGCAACCTCATCTGGGTTGTAGCTCAGATAAAATAAGAATGTAAAGAGGAGTTGGAGCTTGCCTTTCATTCATAAGAAGAAGAGGTTTTTTCCCTTTTGGGTTTCCTCATGAAAAATCACTGTGTCACTGTTTCATTTATGTGATTGTATATTTATTGGTTAAATGTATTACTACAAGTTAAATGTTAAAGGCATGATTTATTGATTAATAAGTAATCTTCTTAAAAAATGAAATAAATTTTATACAACTGATTCACCCCCCCCCTCTCAGTTGTCTTATCCTGTACAACAAGGGTTTTGTATTTTTAGGGTTTTATCATTGATTATTTATGTTAAAATGCCTTTTCAACCTCTTTATTATCAACATCTTGTGAATGATCATATCCGACAAATCTCTCTCTTTAGGGATAATCTACCACCATTCTAGCTAGTCTGTGTGCTTTGTATTTTATGGTCTTTTGTATTCCATTCATTAATAGAATCCGAGTTTATCTATATTATTGTGTTTCTTGAAATATCTTTGTGTGTTTCCTTACTATATCTCTTCCTTCAAGTCATTCTCAATATAATTTGGATCATTTAGATCACTTCAAGAATCTTTTTATAAGCCTTCATGAACCTGAGGTTAAAGGCTTTGATGGTCTCACCATGTTTGAAGGATAGGTATTGAAATTTCTCAAGTGATCAACAAGGTTTTCCCTATTTCCAAAGGTATATTTAAACTAATAAATTAACTCAAACCAAGTTGAAAATATTTTATTGGGGAGGTAAAAAAACTCAACGAGATCCCTGCCTTCCAAAGAATTTACAAGCAATATGATGCATGTATTTTTAATGTATGCATTGATAATATCACATGCATTGGAGAATGAAACCATGTGTCCATGAGTACAAGTCACTCCATTCCTTGAAATTTTAAGTAGATGATCACCGAACTTGGGAAAATGATTGGAAGCAACGACATTTCTTAGAGGATATGATCCATGCCATGGGGTGGCATCTACATCTACCTCATACTAAAAGAAGCCTACCTTTTTAATCACCTTTTGGGATTATTTGGGATAGGTACAAGGTTAAACTGACTAAACACACTAACAGGAGAACTAGAACAAGAGGTCGAAGTGCTAGATCTAGAAATTGAATTTCTATGAAAAGTGGATGAATTCATATTGATTACAATCAGGTTGAATCTAAGAATATATATTTTCACTTCAGAGACAATATTTTCAAAATGGTCTACAAGCCTCCTTCTTGATTTAATTTCAGAGAGATATTTTAATTCAGGCGATTGACCTTAGACTCTTCATGATCTTCTTGGAGATTTAGAAATACACCAATAGGTTAAGATTTAATAACACTAGGAATGTTTAGTCCCTGGTATGGGCACCACTTATGTTGATGCTCAAAATGAAAACCGAGTACAACACTATAAACACCCTTGTATGGCTCTCATAGGAAAAAAATGATGGAAACCCAAATTATGTTTAAAGTTCTAAACTCGCTAACTACGGGGTTAAGTTAATTAGTTAGGTAAGTCAATGAAGTCTTTCCCCTTAAAGGTATTAATCCTCTGATTATATGTACATGCCAATTTAAATATGTACCTTATGTTAATGATTAATTTCCTTAGAATATGAGTTAGAATGCAAGACTAATTCTAACAACTATGTAATTTGAATCTTATTGCAAAACTAAATTGATAAGTACAATAAATATTATGGAAAATACCTATTAATTCAAGAAAATTGATCATAATTAGTAAAAGGAATGCACATATAGAACAATTAAAAAAACAAAATAAACTAAAAAGGATTCTCATAAATTAAGAAAGAAAGCTATGAAATACAAATAATATACACGGAAAATGATAAGTTCAGGTATGCCTAAAGAAATATTCATACATTAACGAAGGTTTTTGTACAACCAATAGTAACCCAAATGGTTCTATATATCCTCTTGGATTCCTATAAGTAGGTTGTTCCTGAGACCATATGATGTTCACAACAATTTAAAGTCAAGCAGGATGAAGCCCCAAATAGTGTGAAACATTTACCAACTTCACACTTAGATTGCTTGAATGGTATGTATGATCATGCCATTGTTAGTAATATGCACATTTTCATATAAATACATACATGAATCAAATAAAAAGAATTTACCTCCATAGGGAAGCACCTCCGCTTTCACCCTAATGTTCAACTTTAGATTGTAGTCTAGATAACATTGCTAACATTGTTAAGCTATTGAATGAATTAGAGAATGAACTTATATATGATGTAGTAGCAGAAAAAAGCTATACCTACTCTCTTTTTTCTCCTCCATTTTCTCAAGAACCCACCCTCTCTTTTGTAAGAGGTGGGCATGTAGTTGAAGAGTTGTAACTCTTACCTCTTGAATTTTGTCTATAAATTAATTTTTAATTCTTTTAATTTTGAATTTAATAGAAAATGAATTTTGAAAGTCATATATGCCAAGGAAATTAAGTTCCTAGTTCAACTAAGGATCTCAACTCAACTAATTTGCACATGAAATAATTTCGATGATGCTTAAATTCCATGGACCCCCAAAGGTGACTTGAACACAATTTTGAAATTAAACAACTCACCAGCCATCCATTTCACACTACACACACACACACACACACACACACACACACACATATATATATAGAGAGAGAGAGTCCACTATCGTTAATAGTCCATCAAAACAGATGCATAAATACATAAATAAAAGTCCATTTAATTGCACCGCATAATTGTCCAAAACATGCACTATTTTTTATCCATCAAGCAAACTATATAACAATGTTTTTATGCATTAATTAAAAATTGCACAATGTGATGGGGCTTCTTATGCTAAAATTTATGATACATGTCCTTATTAATGCAAATTGCATCCCCATCATCATTTGGGATCTGAGTCCACTCTTGGATTTCATCTAAATATTTAATGGTAGGTTTCTCATCAACAACTGGTAAGGCCAAAATACCCTTCATTCAGCGTAATTGGGGTGCTCAAGTTGCCTTTTTCCCATATGTTTCCAAGATTGAACCCATGGACATTGCTAGCAAAATTCTCCTCAAGGCATTATGTAAGAGCTCAAGGTAAGTTATAGAGATTGACTCTTACCTATAGAGGATAAGCACCCAAAATTAATAGACGGGAGACAATATCGAAAATATAGCCCAAGCTCCCAATCCTTTAAGTGGAGAAATGAATTGGGCAATGCATCATTAGAGAAAATTTGGGGCTAAAATTGGGCAAATAAGAAAAACCATGCTTGTTAAGTTAGAAATTCAATAACCCATAGAATTTTAAAGAATTAAGTAAAAAATACTCATTGAGGTGGACATATAGAAGTCAATGATCATGTTTCTATTTGAAAACATTTAACCATATATACACCTCACCTTGGTGAAGATCTTGTTGAGATCATCTTGATATTATAAATATTGTTGAAATACTAAATATGAAATATTTTATATTATTAGTACTTCCATTATTTATTGTACGATATCAATTATCATTTATTTATTGTACTTCCATTATTATTATTATATATTAATAATAATTTGTCTTTTGTTATTATTATTATAAAATATATAAGTTCGTATATTATTATTATATAAATATTATAGTATTAGCATTAAAATAAGAAGTTATGAAGCCTGATATGTATCCTAAATAGAAAAAAATATTTTTAAAATATTTTCACCTTAAAATTTGATCTCGAACTTAGATTTGGGTGCTCTTTATACTCATAGAAAGGTCTTGAAAAGATCTACAACTTTTTTTTCATACGTTTTTTCTCCAAATTCCATATGGATTATGTGGTGCATACATTTTTTTACTACAAGGAATATTTTGACATTTGGAAATAACTTTTGATTCCAACCTCCATTTTGGGTGTGCATTACACCATTGTAAAGGTCTCCCTGAGATTAAAACTTTATTGCAATACATCTTCTAATATTTCTTAATGTTTGGTTAATATTTGCAAAAGAAAATTCTATGAATCTTTTGGCAAATAGGATACATGCTAGAAGAGGGTACAACGATACTTAAAGGAGACCCTCATTATGTTATATATTATATTATACTATATTAACTATGATTGTAATATAGTTAAAGAAAGACATAATTGTATTATTATATTATACAGTTAAGTGCAACTGTCATTATATTATCACTATATTATATATTTCATTATTATAGTATAGTGTTGATTAAGGTTGGTTATAATTGATGTTAACCCTTGAAGAAAGCCTCGCAAAACAAAGGTTTGGGTAATGGACCCAAGATTTTTTGATGTAAATATGACTAATTATTGTCTTGTCATGGTTGATAAGAAGTAAATATGGATGAACTCCAAAGTAGTCCCCTTATGGTGAAAGCCCTCATGGAAAGACGCTTTGCGGAGTAAGAGAACCCATGCTTAATTGTGGAATAATGAAATGAAGGACAATGAATTTGTAAGGTAACCTATCCTATATGGATAGTTCTTGTCATTCCATTTCTGGTGGTATGTGGAACGTCACATAACTCCTCACGGTTAGAGAATTATGGCCATGAGAAGTTGGAGACCCCATGTTTGGGTAATGGACCCAAGTTGTTTGATGGATAACAGTATGCGTTATGATATATTTTCAGATAATACTCTTCTATATGGATATTAAATATCATTCCATTTATGGTGGTATGTGGAACATCACATAACTCATCACGGTTTGAAATTTATGGCCTTACGAAGTTGGAGGACCCTCATATGTCATCTAGAAGCCCCAAAAGGTCAAAGTAGTTAAAGTGGTTTAAGAGATTTTAAAAGGTAAATAATAAAGTGAAGTAATGAGTGTATTATAATTCAAAGTGAATACAAAATAAATTATTTCAATAATAAATTTAATGGAGAAATTAGAAGTGGGTTAACCCTAAAATAAGGAAAGTGGGGCCAAGTGACCTAGAAGATGTTTTTAAGGAAGCTACTTGGAGAGTATAAATAAGAAGCAAGGCTCTCTCATTTTAATCACACTTGAGAATATTGAATATCTATATGTTTCTGAGGTAACCAAGGATATCTAATCCTAAATTTTGAAGGAAGGTGAAGAAAAGAAGGCCGAAATGCAAGGAAGGATAAATTCTTTTGATGGTGCTTTCTAAGGTATGTTATTTACAGGTCATCTCACCATTTTTGCTATAACTTTTTTTCTATAATGATTTAGACCGTGAAATTTCTAATCCATTGAGAAAATATATCCATGTATCTGTGGTAAAAAATTCAGCTTTTGGTTCATTGTATTTTTGGAGTTACACTCCGTGGAAAATAGGGTTTGTGGTTAGTCCTGAAACTAGTAAAAAACAAGTGTTTTGGGTAAAAACGTCGTAAATTCTTCATAACAGATCCAAATTTAGTGAAACCAAATATGTTGGTTAGGGTACAATATTTAATATATTTTGTAACAATTTCATTTCAATTCAACAAATATTACATGCGGGGCACACTCTAAAAGGTCGCTCTCTAAAATAAGCCAGAATTTAGCAAGGTATGCCATTTTTTCTATAACTCCTTTTCTGAGAGGTTCCGAGTAGTGAAACTTGGAGGAATTGCATAAAACACATTGAATAACATTGTATATAAGTTTCAGATATTTATACATTACAGGTACAAATTTATGATTACTTCAAGTTAGGGTTGTTGACTAATCCAAAACTAGGCATCTGAGACTAAAGAAAAGTTTAATGAAAATGCTAGTCTCTTGTTGTTGAAGTTAAGGAAGGTTTGCAAGAATGTGATCATATACACCAGGTCTAGTACAGAGCTACAAATCAGATTTGGATGATGAAATTGATGAGGGATTTTGGTTGAGGTACATGTTGAGTACATGGTTGAGACAAGTAGTTGATGAGTTGGCACATACATGAGGTGTATAGTTGATGATGTTGGTACATATTGATGAGTCATAGTTGATGATTATTTGACACATGATTGGTACATACTTGGTACATGGTTGGATGCACTTGTTTATGGTACATGTTGATTATAGGTTATTTGGTATAGGTTGGTGCATCGTTGATGCACTTGTTTATGGTACAGGTTGATTACAGGTTGAGGTACAGGTTGATGCATGGTTCAAATTTATTGGTACAGGTTTAGAGTGGTATATCTCACAGTGACAGGTTGACAGTGGTTCCATCATTCTACTTCTACTTCAGGGTGGCACAACGGGGAAAAATAGGTGGTTGTAGCCACATTCCGGTTGTAGCTGGAGAACATAGGGGGTTGTAGCCTCCTTCTGGTTGTAGCTAGAGAATTGGAGAGTTGGAGATTCCCTCAGGTTGTATCCTAAGAAACTAGGGGGTTGGAACCTCCTTCCAGTTGCAGCTGGAAAACAAAGGAAGTTGGTGCTTCCAATGAATGTACTTCTTCAAGACATATAAGAAAAAGTATTTTGTGGTTTTCTCCCGATTTGGGTTTCCACGTAAAACACTAGTGTACTGTGTATGTGTGTGATTTTTTATTTCTTACTGCTCATTATTGGATAATAATTCTACATTGATATAACATTTGAAGAAAAAGGATTATAATTACGCTACTACTCATTCACCCCCCTCTCAGTAATCCAACAATTGGTATCAGAGTGAGGTTCCTTTAGGAAACAGTTTAACCACTGGAAGGAGATCATGGATTATTCTGAGAATGGAGTACCAATGTTTAATGGTTAGAATGGTTTTAAGTATGAGATGTGGAGCAAAAGGACAGAAGTATTTTTACAGGCACAGGGACATTATATTTGGCTATCAGTTGTTACAGGATGTGATAGTTCAAAAAGGGCAAAGACTGCAACCAAGAAGGAATTGAAGAAGAAAAATAAAATAGCAATGGATTTCATCTGGGAGGGATTACCTAAAACGGTAAGAGAAAAGGTTGCTAAATGTTCATCAGCCAAAGAAATTTGGGATAAGTTACATGAAATATATTCTTCACCCATCATAGATTCAGAAAATGCCAAAGAATATGCAGATACAGAACAAGAACAAAGATGCTCATCATGTCAGACAGATTTAGATTCAGAAGAGTATGATGAAGCAAAAGTTGATTACAAAGAAAAATTGATCAGTGGAATTAAGTATCTAAGGAAAGAAAGAGAAGAAAATAAGTCCTCCAATAAAGAGTTGATGAAGCAAAAGCAAAGTGTTCAAGGTTCTGAAAAGGATCAACAGGTCATCAAGAATTTAAGAGCTCAACTAGAAGAGGCCAAAAGAATTGAAGAAACTCTAAAATATCAAAATAAATGTTTAGAATCCAACATAGCAGCACAAAAGGAAGACACAGAAAAGAGAGAAAAGATATTGATGGATCATATCAAGAAAAGAACCAATGACTTAAACCAACTTGAGGAAGAGTTTGGTCAAGAAGAAGAAATAATTGCATTGAAAATCCAACTTGAAGAAGAAAAGAGAACAGAAGAGGTCATGAAGTCTTAGATAATGAAGAAAGAAGAAGAGGTTGAGAATCTTGAAGAATAAGTTGTCACACTAAGAGTCAAAATCGTCAAGCTCAACAAGAAAGTTGAAGAGACAGAAACATCCACATAAGTTGTAGAGAATGAAGGGAAGCACTCTACGTTGTTAGAAAAGAAGAATGAAGAAAATAGAAAGAGTTATGAAGAAGTATTCAAAGTAAGGAATCATGGTCAACCAAAATCTAAGAAAACTATTGAAGATACAACTTCAAGAATACCATCCATGTTCAAGCCACAAAGAAGCTTCAATCATGATCATGATCAGTCAAGGAAAAAATTCGGAAGGACTACGCCACAAAGAAGATCATTCACTCCCAGGTATGAAAATTTATTTTATGGTCATTGTTTTTATTGTACTAACTTTGGACATAAGGTTGCAGATTGCAGGGATTATAAAAGAAATGTTCAAGTAGACCGTGCCTCTGTGGTCGCACATAACATTGAGTGTTACAAATGTCATAACTATGGACACATAGCCAGTGATTGTAGAAGCATGATAAATACTTCCATGAAAGAGAATACTGATATCAGATATAAGAAAGTATGGATAAGAAAACAGGAAGAACAAGTGAACAAAGACCAGGTACCATAGATCGCAAGATTGACAATAAAACAAGATGAAGAAAATTCTACAGAGAAAAGGAAAGATGTCAGATACAGAAAGGTTTGGAAAATAACCGAAAGAAAGGAAGGACATGTAAATAAGGAACAAGTTCAAGAGATTGTAATTTCATACATTGTAGTGAAAGATGAATCCACAGATAGAAAGAAACAAGTCAGAGCTCAGAGAGATAATGAATCTACCAATGAAGATGATGATGAATACACATCAGAGCAGGAATTGTTCTGAGCCATCCGGCTTAGAGACTCCCAAGTAATATGAATATTAGACAGGGGGAGTCTATGTGATAGCTGTGACAGACCAAAGAACCATCCTTTGAGTAGCTTGCAGAGTTTGAGAAGAAATATTCAGAACAATTAGTTAGAAGAAGTACAATTTGATAGTATAATGATAAATGGGTTAGCATTATGGAGAATTGCGCAAGTAGAGTCTTGGAAAGTATGGACATAGATGGATTTGTAAGAACACTTAGCAGGTTTGAATAGATATATGATAGTGGACAAGATCATAGATTCATAGATTGGTTCAGAGAGTGGTTCAGAGACAAATGAACATTATCGTAATGGATGATAATTACAAAGGAAATGGATCAAACAATGCTAATGGATTACAAATTGAAAGATATTTTTTGGACACAGGTAGTGCATACATCAGTTCACATTCAAAACAAAGTAATGCTCAGAAACAACACTGACAAAAATCCCTACGAGCTATGGAAAGGAAGACCAACAAATGTGAATCACTTTAGAGTTTTTGGAAGAAAATGCTACATCAAAAAAGAAGATGGAAGAATGGGAAAGTTTGACTCTCGTGTGGAAAAATGAATACTTGTTGGTTACTCAAGTACAAGGAAATCATACAAGTGTTGCAATCTAAGATTAAACAAAGCTGTGGAAATAATTAACGTAACAATTGATGAAACAGGCAGACCAGAATTAAAGGAAGAAGAAAACAAATCAATGGAAAAACTTTTTGAAGAAGAATATGAAAAAGAAGTAGAAGAGGAAGATGAATATGAAGAGAATCCGACAGAAGTAGAAGAGAAATTTCATCGAGTATCTCCAAAGACACCTAGCAAACAAGTACAAAAGAATCATCCTTTAGATCAGATTATTGGAAACAAAGATGCAGGAGTTGAGACTAGAAGAAAAATACATTCACCAGAAAAAACACACCTAGCACTCTTATCTACAATTGAACCAAACTGTTTCGAAGAAGCCAGCAAGGATGGATTTTGGAATAAGGCCATGGATGAAGAATTGGATCAAATAGAGAAAAATGACACTTGGGAATTGGTTCCAAGACCAAAAAATAAGAATGTGATCGACACAAAATGGGTTTTCAGGAATAAATTGAATGAGGATGTATAGGTTACAAGGAACAAAGCTAGATTGGTATGTAAAGGATATGCTCAGATTGAAGGAATCGACTTTGAAGAGACATTTTCCCCAGTTGCCAAAATGGAAACAATATGTTTACTTTTAGCGTATGCATGCTCCAAAAATGTTAAAGTATATCAGATGGACGTAAAATCAGCTTTTATGAATGGGGAACTTGAAGAATAAGTCTACATTGAACAACTGGAAGGATTTCAGTTGTCAGAGAACACATACTATGTATGTAAATTAAAGAAGGCCTTGTATGGTCTAAAACAGGCTCCTATAGCATGGTACTCCAGACTGGATAAGTACTTGTAGTAGGCAGGGTTCAGAAAAGGAAGTGCAGACAACAACCTCTACATCAAGGTAATTCAAGGTAATATTTTATTAATTGAAGTTTATGTTGATGATATTATTTTTGGTAGTGATGATGACAGGTCAAGCCAGAAATTTGCAAAAGACATGCATAATGAATTTGAAATGTCGTTACTTGGAGAACTATCCTTCTTTCTGAGACTTCAGATAAGTCAAAGCAACCAAGGAATTTTTATTTCTCAAACCAAGTATATCAGAGAAATGCTAAAGAGGTTCGGAATGGAATATTTCAAACTAGTTATCACTCCCATGCAAACCAGTTGTAAGTTGAGCAAAGATGATGATTCGAAGTCTATAGATCAGAGGCAATACATGTCAATGATTGGGAGCCTACTATATGCGACAAAATCTAGACCAGATGTAATGCAAGCAGTTGGATAGGTGGAACGCTTTCAAGAAGCACCAAAGGAATCACATGTATTAGCAGTAAAGAGGATTTTCAGATATCTCAAAGGAACATAAGATTTTGGATTATGGTATCCAAAAGGAAAAGATCTATCACTTATTGCCTACACAGATGCAGATTGGGTAGGTTGTATTGATGACCGACGAAGCACCAGTGGAGCAACGTTCTACTTAGGTGAGTGTTTGGTATCATGGTTAAGCAAGAAACAATCATCAGTATCTCTATCTATAGCCGAGGCAGAGTATATTGTAGCAGTAGCATGTTGTACACAGGTTCTTTGGATGAAACAAACTTTGACAGATATACATGTTGAGTATGATGAGCCCATTCCAATATATTGTCATAATACAAGTGCCATCAGTATCTCAAAAAACCCGGTGATGCACTCCAAGTCGAAGCACATTCCAATCAAGTATCACTTTCTATGGGAACAGGTTGCAGAAAAGCACATTAGAGTTGAGTATGTGGGCACAAAAGAACAAGTGGAAAACATATTTACAAAACCACTTCCACGGGAAGCCTTTGAATATCTTTTCCAAAGACTTGGAGTTATTTCTACTCCAAAATGAATGCTTTTTGAATGCTTATCTTATATGTATTAGATGTACACAAGGAAGCACCATAATAGGACAATTTAGCCAGGGGGAGTATCCCCGGATGGAAAGATACCTTTGCCATAGATGACAAAGTGGGAGAGATTTATTAGATGCAGAGGATAGAGGCATGGTTCCAGGGGGAGAAGATTTATCAGATGCAGAGGACATAGGCAAATTTATCAGATACAGAGGATAGAGGCATGGTTCCAGGGGAAGCATGAGTGATATGATTTAATTATTGCATCATAGTGTTGCCATCAATGCCAAAGGGGGAGATTGTTGATTAAGGTTGGTTATCATTGATGTCAACCCTTGATGAAATCCCCATAGCACAAAGGTTTGGGTAATGGACCCAAGATTTTTTTATGTAAATATGACTCATTATTGTCTTGTCATGGTTGATAATAAATAAATATGGATGAACTCCAAAGTGATCCCCTTATGGTGAAATCCCTCACGGGAAAACGCTTTGCGGAGTAAGAGAACCCATGATTAATTGTGGAATAATGAGATGAAGGACAATGAATTTTCCAGGTAAACTATCCTATATGGATAGTTCTTGTCATTCCATTTCCGGTGGTATGTGGAACATCACATAACTCCTCACGGTTAGAGAGTTATGGCCATGAGAAGTTGGAGACCCCAAGTTTGGGTAATGGACCCAAGTTTGTTTGATGGATAATGGTATGAGTTATGATATATTATTAGATAATAAACTTCTATATGGATATTACATGTCATTCCATTTCTGGTGGTATGTGGAATGTCACATAAATCATCACGGTTTGAGAGTTATGGCCTTACGAAGTTGGAGGACCCTCATATGTCATCTAGAAGCCCCAAAAGGTCAAAGTAGTCAAAGTAGTTTAAGAGATTTTAAAAGGAAAATAATAAAGTGAGGTAATGAGTGTATTATAATTCAAAGTAAATACAAAATAAATTATTTCAATAATAAATTTAATGGAGAAATTAGAAGTGGGTTAACCCTAAAATAAGGAAAGTGGGGCCAAGTGACCTAGAAGATGTTTTTAAGGAATCTACTTGGAGAGTATAAATAAGAGGAAAGGCTCTCTCATTTTAATCACACTTGAGCATATTGAATATCTATAGGTTTCTGAGGTAACCAAGGATATATAAGCCAAAATTTTGAGGGAAGGTGAAGAAAAGAAGTCTGAAATGCAAGGAATGATAAATTCTTTTGATGGTGTTTTCTAAGGTATGTTATTTACAGGTCATCTCACCATTTTCACTATAACTTTTTTCTATAATGTTTCAGACCATGAAATTGATATGACATTGATAAAACATATCCAAGTATCTGTGTTAAAAAATTCATCTTGTGGGTCATTGTATCTTTGGAGTTACACTCCGTGGAAAATAGGGTTCGTGGCTAGTTCTGAAACTAGTCAAAAACAAGTGTTTCAGGTAAAAACGTCATAAATTCTTCATAACAGATCCAAATTCAATGAAACCAAATGTGTTGGTTATGGTATAGTATTTAGTATTATACGTAATGGTTTCATACCAATTCAACAAACATTCCATGCAGGGCATTCTCTACAAGTTCGCTCTATAGAATAAACCAGAATTCAACAAGGTATGCCATTTTTGCTATAACTCATTTTTCGAGAGGTTCCAAGTAGTGAAACCTGGAGGAATTGCACAAAACACACTGAAGAAAATTGTTTATCAGTTTTATATCTTTATACATTACAGGTACAAATTTATGATTACTTCAAGTTAGGGTTGTTGACTAATCCAAAACTAGGCATGTGAGACTAAAGTAAAGTTTGATGAAAATGCTAGTCTCTTGTTGTTGAAGTTAAGGAAGGTTTGTAGGAATGTGATCATATACACCAAGTCTATTACAGAGCTACAAATTAGATTTGGATGATGAAATTTATGAGGGTGTTTAGTTGAGGTACATGTTGAGTACATGGTTGAGACAAGTAGTTGATGAGTTGGCACATACATGAGGTGCATAGTTGATGATGTTGGTACATATTGATGAGTCATGTTTGATGATTAGTTGACACATGATTGGTACATACTTGGTACATGGTTGGATGCACTTGTTTATGGTACAGGTTGATTACAGGTTATTTGGTACAGGTTGGTGCATGGTTGATGCACTTGTTTATGGTACAGGTTGATTACAAGATGAGGTACAGGTTGATGCATGGTTGATGCATGGTTGATGCATGGTTCAGATTTATTGGTACAGGCTTACAGTGGTATATCTCATAATGATAGGTTGACAGTGGTTCCATCATTTTACTTCTACTTTAGGGTGGCAGGATGGGGAAAGGACATGTGGTTGTAGCCACATTCTAGTTGTAGCCAAAGAACATAGGGGGTTGTAGCCTCCTTCTGGTTGTAGCCAGAGAATTGGGGAGTTGGAGCTTCCCTTAGGTTGTAGCCCGAGAAACTAGGGGGTTGGAGCCTCCTTCCAGTTGCAGCTGGAAAACAAAGGAAGTTGTTGCTTCCAATGAATGTAATTCTTCAAGACATATAAGAAAAAACATTTTGTGGTTTTCTTCTGATTTGGGTTTCCACGCAAAACATTGGTGTACTGTGTATGCGTGTGATTGTTTATTTCTTACTGCTCATTATTAGATAATAATTCTACATTGATATAACATTTGAAGAAAAGGGATTATAATTACACTATTACTGATTCACCCCCCCTCTCAGTAATCCAACATATAGTGTGATTATATATTAGTAATTGGGTTTAAATTGGGTGGTTAGGAGGAATGATTGTTATCCTCCCCACCTAGGTTCATTTTCCTCAAGTGACATGTTGAGATCTTAACAATTATATTGTTGTAATGGATTTGACCTATCTTTGACCTGCCTTGTGCCCTAAAGATTATAGGGTTTACCCTGGGTACAGTTGACTCAAAATCTCGTCACCTATTATAAAAGTCTGCAAATGATTGCAAGGCATATATATACAATTATAATATAATATTAATAGGTGGGTTCCCCTATAAGAAAACACATAAATAATTTATTTTCAATCATTTTCCTCAACACATTATATATTTGCATATCACCGACATTATGAAAAAGCTTCAAAAGTTATGGTGTGTGATTATTGGCATGATTAGATGATTTCATGGGTTGATGCACTTCAATTCGATACATGATAATTATGGTTTCTTCTCTTCATTCTTCAACATTTGACGACTTCATATTTATGAGACATGAAAATTATTTGATCCACATTATTCCTATGATTTCATATGCAATACAAGTAATCATTGACTTGATACATATAAACTATAAGATTGACATATGCCTGCAACAAAGATAAGTTATTATGGGTGAAGAGCATGGTTTTATATACTACATATATATGAAATTTTCTCATGCCTATACAAAGACCTTGCTATAAAGCTATAGTATGAACAAAAGCTTTATGATGCCAATAACTTCACTTTACAAAGCTCATATTAGTTTCATATTGAAATGATTATGGTGACAAGTCAAAGGTTATATTTGAAATCGCATGAATATTAAGTCCATAGGAAAACTCTTTGAGACTTTGGTTTTAAGAAGCAATATGGAAAAAGTGGTGCATATGTTTTTTTTTTCTTCATATAAAGTGTGGTTATATATATATATATATATATATATATATATATATATATATATATATATATATATATATATATATATATATATATATATATATATATATATATATAATTGAATGTGTAATTGGACCAAACTATAAGGCCTTCTATTTCAGGGCCTCTAAATATAATTATCTCCCACTGTAATGACTCTTTTATGTAAGAAAAGAACTTTTGTATATGTGAAGTAAAATTTATATTACTGAAAGATCTACAAGCAATAAGTTTCATTCACCACAATTTAGTTCCAGATTTTCTTTATACAAGTATTAAACCGGTAAATAGACAACATAATAACAACATATAAACTAGTAAAATACATGGTAAATAAACAACATAATAACTACAAATCAACTAGTAAATAACATACCTCGACCTGTAGGTTATGGTTGATTGATACCATTGCTCCTTTCTTCTTGTTATTTCCCAAACTTCCAAAAAATGAATATTTACCTCCCAACCAGCTAGGAACAACCTCTTTGGCTCCCTAGCTCTAGGAATCTTTGTGGTTTCCTCGACCCCAAGCCCAAAATCCCCAGCAACAACAGTGCCCAAGTAAAAGTCTCCCAAAGCAATTTTTGCCTTCCAATCTCCTCCTCCTTCTCCCTTCTTCCAAAATTTATTTCCCCCAAAAGAAAGACCCCTCTCCAAGTCCTCTTCCCTCTTCCTTATCCTCCTCTCTCGAATCCCCCTCCCTCATTCAATTCCCAACTTCCTTATCCCCTCATTAATTCTCTCCCCTACCATTAAATAATAAAATAGTAAAAGAATCAAATGTATTTATTTTAAAAATTAATTTAATTTAACTTAACAAACTATGATCAACAAAATAAAATTGGGTTGTTACATACACTCACTCTTCAAGAAACTTCATCCCAAAGTTAGATTAGTTTACAATACAAGGGTAATGATACATGATTCATACATCCGTATTAGATAAACAACATCATCAATTTTAAACACTTTTACATACTAGTGTACATGTGCACGACATGCATGTGTAGCTAGCACATACAAGACTCACACATGTACTAATGACAATAATTATGACACCTAAAGTAATTCTTGTATGTGTCCAATCCAATCAACAATTCCATTCATTTCATAAAGAATAGTAAATTGTTTAATATTCGCAAAAAACCCTCAATTATTATAATTTAGCACAAGCAACATTCACTTATATAATTGTAGTTTAGTTAAGAAAATATAAATGTACACACACAGACACACACATATATGAACAAGAGGAAACCAAGAAATTCTATTATAAGGTGGAACTCCACACACTCTCAACTACTTCTAGTCATCCTTCCTCCCTAACCTACTTTCATCTTCCTTCCCTATCCTTCCTTTGTTGGACTATCTTGGAGCATCAACTATATTAACTTAACTCTAGATAGAACCTGTAAGTGAAAATGTTAACTCTCTTGACCAAGCTTCCCCAATAAGAAACTAGCAGTCATCATCACACGTCTAGGGGAGCGTGAGCTAACACTGTCCTCCCATGACTCCAGGTTTCAGAGGATACATGGTGGGAAATACCTCCACCCCTCCTAATAGAACTAGGGTCAACACCCTACCATGGACCATATAGTGGCACTGTGTTGCTAGGGATTTTGTCATCGTATATTCAGTTTCAAGAAGTCACGCCACCCAAAAACCCGCACTTGTCCACATATCATAGTGATGCGTTTGAAACAACATAATTTCACCTACAAAGATTCATACCATATTGTTTCTCAGTCGATGTTCACAACATCAACCTTTTATTATCATTATCTTTTGGCTATTTCATAGCCAATTAACCTGCAGATTAATCTATGACACAAACTCATGCATATCTATGCATTATTATCATGTAAATGAATTTAATTATATTCTCAATTTGGTATCCACGTACCAACAACTTTAAATGTCAAAAATTTCAAGTTAGAAATAGGTTGCATAATATCCATCATAATTCAAATAATGATAAACATTCATAGAATTGACATTCACATAGGTTCATATGTTTAAAATTTCAAGTGTATCATTAATATTTTCACAGTTAATAGAAAATAAAAGATGATCAGGCCTTAAGTAATTATAGCTATCTAAGTCAAAAGGTGACATTACATACACCCAACCTTCGTGAAACATATTCCCTAGGTGGTAAAAAAAGTGAGGGATGATATCGTCGTAAGGTCTCTGCATCCTACTAAGTAGCAGATCCTGGGATGTACTTGTCCCACTGGACCTTAACTTGGTCCACCAAATGATTCTTGAGCTGTCAGACCCTACGGTCCAATACGCGTAATGGTTCGACCATGATGGTTCCCGCATATGAGACTTGCAATTCCTTCCAATTTAGTTTATGTGATTCGTCAACAACATAATGACATAGAACAGATACATGAAAAACATTATGAGTTTTATGAAAGTGGGGTGGAAGTAAGAGACGATAGGCGACAAGTCCAATTCTCTCTTGAATTTTGAACGGTCCTATAAATGGAGGTGACAACTTTGTCCCCTTCCTGAACCAAATGGTACTCTTATTAGTCCTGATACAAATGAAAACTTGATATCCCACTTTATAACTTCGGTCAGTCCTATGTGCATCAACATAACTTTTCTATCTATCATGTGCTTCCTTTAATCGTTGCCTAATCTGAATCACCTATTCCTCCATATCTTGAATCAATTTTGGCCCAACTGTCACTCAGTCTTCTAACCTTTCCCAACTCAACGGTGTCCCGCATGGCCTTCCATACAGGGCTTCATAGGGTGGCATTCCAATGGAGCTATGAAAACTATTATTGTAGGAGAATTCTACCAAAGGTAGGTACTTCTCCCAATGGGTTTTATTATCCATAGCATACATCCTAAGCATGTCTTCCATAACCTAATTTACTCTCTCATTTTGCTCATCTGTTTCAGGATGATATGTTTTTCTTAAGTTCAACTGAGTTCCCAACGCTAACTCCAAACTTGTCCAAAACCAAGATGTGAATCATGGGTCCCTATCTGAAATGATATTCTTGGGTAACCCATGCAGACGGATGAACTCACTTATAAACACATGTTCCAGATTAGTGACATCATAAGTGTCTCTAACAGGAATAAAATGAGCACTCTTGGTCAAATTATCAACTATCACAAGATTTACATTGTGTCTGTGTGATGTGAGTGACAATCCCACAACAAAATACATAGAAATGACTTCCCACTTGGACATAGGAACAACATGTGGTTGTAGGAGACCTGTCGAGTGGTGGTGTTCATCCTTCACTTGTTGACACTTTAGGAACTTGGGGATGAAATGGACTACATCATGCTTCATGCCTACCTAAAAGAAAAACTTATTCATGTCTGCATACATTTTCTTTAAACATGTATGTGCACAATAAAGTGATCTATGGGATTCCTTAAGTATGATGATTCTAATATCCCCAACTTCGGGGATGTAATCCTTCCCTGATATATTAATAATCCATCTTCTTCTAGGATATATCCTTCATAATTTGGATCTAATTTCCTCCCACTCTGGAGGGTTGAAGTAACCTTTAAATACCAACTATCTCCAAGAAGTTGCCTCAAAACTCGCTCCCTCGGATTAAATTTTAAGGGTATCAAGGAGAAGACATGTGGTCTCCTGCTCAAGGCATTTGCGACCACATTCTCCTTTCCCTTGATGTATTAAATCCCAAAATCATACTCACTCATAAACGCACTCCATCGCCTCTTCCTAGCATTGATATCCCTTTGAGTGAAGAGATGATTTAATCTTTCATGGTCTGTTTTGAGCTCAAAGCTTTGCCCCACTAGATAATGCCTCCAAAGCTTCAGATCTAGCATTACAAATGCCAACTCTAAATCATGAGTAGCATAAATATCATCATGTTTCTTCAAATTTCTTGATGCATACGCTATCACCCCCTCATCCTACATTATCATGGCACCCAATCGTTGCTTCGAGGCATCCGTGCAGACTGTGAAGTATTTTTCCATATCTGGAACTCGTAGAATTGGTGCATTGGTTAGTAACCTCTTAATCTCTATGAATGCAATATCACATTCCTTTGTTCATTCATACTTGACCCCCTTGTGCTGTAAGGTGGTGATCAATTTCTCTATCTTAGACAACCCTTCCACGAACCTCCGATAATAACCTGCTAGCCCCATGAAGTTTCTCACCTCATGAGAATTTTTTGGCACTGGCCATTCCATAATGGCCTTCAACTTTTCTGGGTCTACAGATATTCCTTCACCAGAAATGATATGACCTAAATATTGAATGTCTTTCTAGAAGAAATAACACTTCGAAAAATTTCCATACAATTTTTTCTCTCTAAGTTAGGAAAACACCACTTGCAAGTGTTCCTCATGTTCTCTTTCGTTCTTGGAATAGATGATCATATCATCCAAAAAGTCTCGTATAAATTGGTCTAAGTACCTTCGAAATACACAATTTATGAGGCTCATGAATACGATTGGTGCATTGGTCAAACCAAAAGGTACTACAATGAACTCGTAATGCCCAAAATGATTTTGAAAGGCAGTTTTAAGAATATCGCCTTCCTTAATCCTTAACTGGTGATACCCTGATCGCAGATCAATTTTTGAGAAAATTGTTTCTCCTTTCATCTGATCAAAGAGATCATTTATCTGTGGCACTGGGTACCTATTTTTCACTGTAGCACAGTTCAAGTCTTTGTAATCTATACAAATGTGTAAGGAACCATCCTTCTTGAAAAAAATCACTGGTGCACCCCAAGGTGAGACACTAGGCCTTCTTTTCCCTAATTCAAGTAGTTCTTTCAACCGCATTTGCAACTCACAAAGTTTGGGCACCTTCATCCTATAAAGTGTCTTGGAAATTGGCTCTGCACTAGGTTTTATCTCAATGGTAAAATCAAGCTCCCTCTCAGAAGGTAACCTTGGCAACTCTTTCAGAAAAACATCCTCAAACTTCGACAATACTATATATTGATTCATGGAGGGTCCTTTCACTTCACTGATTTCTTCCACTACATATAATCGACAACCTTTCCTCATGCAACATTTAAACTTCATGGTTGAGATAAAGCATAGAGACACCTTCCTCTGTACACCGTGGATCTCTACTGACCTTCCTTCATCATCAACACAAAGCACCCTCTTCGCGAAACAATCTACCAAAGATCGATGGGATTCTAACCAGTCCATTCCAATGATTAGGTCATATATCCCTAGAGTAGTAACGTACACCTTCAACCTAGTAGCACACACTCCCAGGTCTACTAGACAATTATCGACGCTAGTTCCTGCCGCTTGATTTCCCCCTGAAGCCATCTCAACTTTCTTAAAGTCATCGTGCTCGTAGCCTACCAACCCACACCTTTCTAATGCACAAGGTGAAATGAAACCATCCATAGCACCATAATCAAATAAATTTTAACATTGACATGATTTAGCATACCTGGTGACTCCACCACCATGGAGTGATTTTTTGCCTAGAAATTATTAACTGTTTCTTAAATCTAGTGGCTATTACTCGCTCTTCCCATCAGATCCTTTCCTTCTCTATGCACAAAGTATGATTGTGACTCTGGACAGTCACACTCGTAATGGGGTCCTCCACACACCCAACAAGTAACACAAGATGGAACCTGCACACTATCCTGTGATGGTCTTTGAAATGAGTTCCTTCACATGGAACCCCTACCCCTACTAATTGTTCCTCGAGAAGGTCATGGACTTGCTTATGTCGCTGTTGGAGATGAGTGGGATGCTGCACTTGCTACCATTGAAATACCTTTTTTAACTGCTCTAGGTGCGACTCTATTGCCATAAGGAGGTGACCTAGAGCTTACTCCCATGGACAAAGTCCTAGGGGACTTCCCCACGAATCCAGGATGATGTGGAATGGTTGATATCATACCTTCATTTAAGCTCATATTCTCCTCTATGCAATGAGTATTTTCAATTGCTTCAACTACTAACAATGGTTTCCACATCTGTACCATGGCCCTTATCTTAGGGTTTAACCTGTACACAAAACATCATGCTCGTCGTTGATCGATATCCATGTACGAGACATATTTTACTAACCCCATGAACCTGATCGCGTACTCTTCCATGGTCATGTTTCCATGAACTAGAGCATGGAATGATACTACCTGTTGTTCCTCGTAGCAATCATGCAAATATTTCCTCTAGAACCTTTTCTCAAAAAGCTCCCATGAGACGGTGTCTAGGGTAAGGTACAACTGCCTCTCCAGATTACCCCACCAGTTCAAGGTATTGTCCCTCAACTGAAATATCGATATCTTTGCCTTTGATGTGGAGCATTGTCTCTTAAGGTGAAACATCATGTCATTCCTTCCAACCATGCCTTTGCATGTTCACTTGCACAACCCCCAACAAACTTTGGGAGTTTTATATCTTGTAGTTCTCTAGTGATGTCCCCTAGTGGAGGCCCTCCCTCTGAGTCCCTTGATGCTTCAGGGTCACCCACTCTAGATGGTGGGGGTTTCACTTCGACATCTGCTGAATGGCGTCCATTTAATATCTCATTAATAGCCTCTAAGGAGCACAAAATGAGAGCTAATTCAAGCGATGGTGGTGGAAGAACCAACGTTGGTGGTCCTTGCGACGATGTCCCTTGGCCTCAATTTCCCTAAGTCCTAACCATCTTGACTGACTCAATCTATGCATTTTACCAAATCTTATTAGAAAAGGTTTAGGGAATTATAGGTTTTACTCAAACTTATACATGTAAACATAAGGTCAGGCGTAAGTTTCTTTATACTTGTATGTAAACACACATTAATGCCATAAGGTAAGTGGTTAAAGGTCAGTGTCAAGATATTCTAAGCTTAGTAACTTCATTTGGGTAAGCTAATAACTCTCTTACCTTGATAGCTATGCTATCCCTATATCGTACTTGCTAAATACTCTATCTTACCCTTTGTAGTGCATTAAATCATTCCGCCCTAAGGCCCTTATTAATAAGAAATTGCAATTATTTATATAATAAAATCATAAACATGTATAATATATATAATTAACCCTATATTATGTCATTTTATATATAATTTAATTTATTTCATATTAAATCATATATTTGATTTATTATCAAATCATATAGTATATATATTATTCTACATTATTAAAACATAGTATTTTACATTCTTTTATATTATATCATCTATTTTTTTATTGTATTTTTTTTATATCTGTATATTATCATTTATATACTATTAACACTAACATACCTCATTTATATATACTTATACTTTACTCATTCATTATTATTATTAATCATTGTATTTTACTTAACTAGTTTATCACTCACGCTCGACCCACTCCCTATATTCTATGTAAGCGACCAAGGGTTAGGGTTCTTGTTTGAAAGGCGTGTCTTTGGCTCCATACCATTTGTAAGGCCTTCTATTTTAGGGCCTCTAAATATAATTATCTCCTACTATAATGACTCTTTTATGTAAGAAAATAACTTTTGTATATGTGAAGTAAAATTTATATTACTCAAAGATCTGCAAGTAAGAAGTTTCATTCACAACAATTTAGTTCAAGATTTTATTTATACAAGGATTAAAATGGTAAATAGTCATCATAATAAAAACAAATCAACTAGTAAAATACATGGAAAATAGACAACATAATAGCAACAAATCAACTATTAAAATACATACCTTGACCTGCGGGTTCTAGTTGATTTATCCCCTTGCTCCTTTGTTCTTGTTCTTTCCCAAACTACCCAAAACTGAATATTTACCTCCCATCCAACTAGGAACAACCTCTCTTATTCCCTATTTCTAGGAATCCTTGTCGTTTCCTGGCCCCCGAGCCCAAAATCCCTAGCAACAGCAGTGCCCAAGTAAAAGTCTCCCAAAAAAAAAAATTCCTTCCAATCTCCTCCTCCTTCTCCCTTCTTCCATAATTTGTTTTCCCCCAAAAGAAAGACCCCTCTCCCCTTTTCCTTATCCTCCTCTCTCGAATTCCCCTCCCTCATTCAATTCCAAAATGCCTTATCCCCTCATTATTTCCCTCACCTACCATTAAATAATAAAATAGTATAAGAATCAAATGTATTTATTTTAATAATTAATTTAATTTAACTTAACAAACTATGATCAATAAAAATTAAATTGGGTTGTTACACAAACCCTAGCTTATTTGCATGAGCATAAACTTGATTAGTTATTATTTTGAGGCAACACATCTTAATGGAAATGAGTAAAGGGATTCTTTTAGTGGATGTAGTGTGTGGTTATAAGTTGACATGGAACATGGTATCAGTCTTGTGATTGGTTTTCAAGGAATGAAATATATGGTGTATTTTTGAAGCATTTGAGTTGGCATGCACACACAAGTTATGGCTGAAAGACCAACGTGATAGTATGGCCATGCCTTAATTCTCAAGGAAGTGGTAATTAATAACATAATACTATGTATACCACCCTCCATTCTACCTTGGAATTTGGTCATTTCATTTTGTTGGAGTTGTGGAGAGACAAAGCTCGATCCTGGTTTGGGGAACTCTACTCCTAGTAGTTGCAACAACCATTTTTCTCCCATCAACACTGGTATAAAAGAGTTAAATCTCAGGTATGTACATATCAATTTGTTGAACATTATATGCATCCATTTTGTGAAGTAAATAATTTATTTATGTCTCTGGTTATTGACTGGTTTTTGAGTGTGTTTCTTTCTTCCCTTGCTTTTCTCTCTTAATGAAATAATAGCTCAAGGGTTTATGTTTTAAAGAGAATAAAATGGTTACTTTGTGTCAAATTTCTCCCTCTTCATGCATTGTTTCATTTTCCATTGTAAATTTATCAACTATGGCCTTTTGGAATTAAAACCTGTTGATATAAAATGTGAACTGTGACCTGGGTTCAAGTTCTTGTGGTTTTTCCTCTACTGCCTGGTATTCTAGTTTAAAAATATGGTTTTGAGACAAGCTTATAGTTTTGGATATGGGCCTTGAGTTATTAAAAAATTCTAGTTTTAAAATTTAATTCATATACAATTATTTTCACCTAGCTCTAATTCAATTGGAATAAGTTATAACAACATAAGGATCGATTTTTTTTTACCGAGTCAAAATTGGGTTTTGAACCCGCGACCTCAATGTGCATTCGAATGGTATAATATGTTGTTTTGTTTTGATTTTCTGACCAACAAAGATTATGGTTGACTTGGTTTTTGAACTCATGGAAATAATTCAAATGAGGGTTGTTGTTGGTTGAGTTCGAAAGTTTATATGAATTGTATGTTCTATCATAACTCATAAAACCAAGCAATGTTTTTTGTCCAAAAGCATGAAACTTGGGTGCAATTATTGATTAAATTTTGGCTTTTTGGATTTTGAACCCAAGACCATACGGTGGTATTTAATTTTTGAACAATCTATGTGCAACTAAATGTGAACTTGCAGTCTTTGTTGGGTCTAGGACAAAGTCAGGTTTGAACCCATGATTTTATAAGATGATTAATTGGATTTTAAAAATTCACATATGGGATGTTAAGATATTTTACAGCCAATACTAATCATTCCTATATTATTATCTCAACCAAACAATGGTTTCATTTGTTGGACACACCTACCACACTTAGAGGGGGGGGTGAATGAGTGTGGGGATATTTTTCCCAAAACTTCCCTCTTACACAAAAACTCCTTAGTTAACATTCAACATTTTCTCATTACTCATTGTTTTCATTTATAATCAGTTAGATGTGAATACATATCAGCCACATATCATCAACAAATCATCTCCACAAGGAACACAAAGAACACAAGATGTATGTACAATTTTTCTTTTTATTATGGACTTCAATCTGGGGGTTTTTCAACAACAACTGAATAGAGTACAACTCTACAAGATCACCAGCTCTATATGCAAGAATAAACCTACATTCTCAGCACCAACTGAGATGAGGCAACAATCCTCAACATATATCAATATGTCAACATAAACAAGTGCATCAACCATGCACCAACCTGTGCCAGACAACCTGTAATTAACCTGTACCATAAACAAGTGCATCCAACCATGTACCAAGTATATGAAAATCATGTGTCAAATACTCATCAACAATGAATCATCAATATGTACCAACATCATCAACTATACACCTCATGTATGTGCCAACTCATCAACACCTTGTCTCAACCATGACTAGTTTTGGATTAGTCAACAACCCCAACTTGAAATAATCATAACTTTGTACCTGTAATGAAAAAATATATGAAACTTATATAAAATGTTATTCAATGTGTTTTATTCAATTCCTCCAACTTTCACTACTTGGAACCTCTCATAAAAGGATTTATAGCAAAAATGGCATACCTTGCTGAATTTTGGCTTATTCTAGAGAGCGACCTTGTAGAGCGTGCCCCATAAAGAATGTTTTTTAAAATGATATAAAATGGTTACAAAGAATACTATAGACTGTACCCTAACCAACACATTTTGTTTCATTTCATTTGGATCTGTTATGAAGAAGTTATGATGTTTTTACCCGAAACACCTGTTTTTGACTAGTTTCAGGACTAGCCACAAACCCTATTTTCCACAGAGTGTAACCCCAAAAATACAACGACCCACAAGATGAATGTTTTACCACAGATACTTGGATATTTTTTCTCAATGGAATAGAAATTTCATGGTCTGAATCATTATAGAATAAACGTTATAGAGAAAATGGTGAGATGACATGTAAATAACATACCTTAGAAAGCACCATCAAAAGAATTTATCCTTCCTTGCATTTCGGCCTTCTTTTATTCACCTTTCCTCGGAATTCGGATTAGATATCCTTGGTTACCTCAGAAACATATATATATTCAATATGCTCAAGTGTGATTAAAATGAGAGAGCCTTGCCTCTTATTTATACTCTCCAAGTAGCTTCCTTAAAAACATCTTCTAGGTCACTTGGCCCCACTTTCCT
>ML779490.1:1146905-1167453 GCA_009831015.1 Picea engelmannii | reverse complement strand
GTATCTCAAACAAATGCCAATTGTTGTGCTAATCAAGTAGTACCAATGGTGTAGTATCATCAAGCATATGCCATCTATGAGTGTATCAAACATGTACATTACCATGCACCAATACCACAAAATGATGAATCCCATATATGTATGCCAAATCCTCCATAAAACATGTGCCAATCAAACTGCTAGTAGGTGCCTATTCCAATGTACTAGAAAAGTACCAATCATGCATCAACTATAGATCAACAATGATGTACAACATGATCACCTCATCAACTCACCAACCATATGTACCAATATGTAGCGCAATCCACATGAAAAATGCATGCACCACGATATCAACATATGCTTCCAATAATACATCATAAGATATATCAATGATACTCAAATATGTACTAGCCATGTACACCAATAGATCAACATAAATCCATACTCATGGGTTAGTGTTATGCCCTCAAGATTTTATTTTACATAATCCAATAGATGAACACTTAAACCTGCAGCAAATAGTGTCAAAACCTGCAACAAACAATGTCAGCCCCTGCAACAAAGTGTTATACCATCACATCAAGCTGCAATCCATGTGCATAGCCTTTTTCTCAAGGCTTTACCACATATACACAGCCTGCTGCACAACAGAGCGTGTGTGTATGCGACCTATTCAAGGTCAGCACGCGTATGCACACGATTGTCACCACTGTCACCCATGTGTGCCTCAATAGATGACACTTTTGTACTTCCCTTCAGTTTTTCATTATGATCTGTCTGCTTTGTCTTCTTCACCCACTTCTGTAGATGACCCTTCTCCTCAGAACTTGAGCTCTAAGCATCCATCTTTTCAAATATATCTCCCTTTCTTACTTCATTCCTTCTTCTAGCCATGCTATGTGAAGTCCTTATCATGGAATTTCTTCTTGTGTTCCAACACTCCTGGGATTTGTGGCCAAATCCACTATAGCTGTAGCATCTCATAGAGTTACAGTGAACAACAATATGTCCTACTTGATCACATCTCCAAAACGTTGTGGTGTTATAGAATATTCCATTATATCTTCTTTCATAAGATCTACATTCAAAATCTTTGTGACCATATCCATTACATGAATAACAATGCCCATGAAAAATACTTTCATACCTTTTCTTTGGTGTCCCAAAAGTAGCTTCTTGATGTCTTCCTTGCTTGGTTCTTTTGAAATATTCTTTGTCTTGTGTATATGGTTGTTTTGCAACATTGTCTTCCTTATTTCATGGACTTAACTCATGCTTCTTTGAGGTTCTTGCTTCAACATGTGTATCTTCTCCTTTGTATCCAAGACCTGATTTATCATATGGTGGTCTTTGACTTTCCAATATCTCATCCAAGATTCTTGAGCTATTCAATAATTTGTTTGACTTCTCTACCTTCTTTCCAAGGTCAACAATTTCAGATTCTAGCTTACAACATGACTCTTCCTTTTCATTTATTTGAATCTTCAATAGTTCCTCTATTCTTTTGGCTTCTTCAATTTGGGTCTTGAGATGAATAATGGTTTCAAAAAAAATTCTAATCTCATCATCTATATTCATGTCTTATTTCCCATTCTTTAGTCTTGTGATCTCTTATTCCTTTTCTTCTAATTTAGAACTCTCTTCTTTTTCTTTGAGCATTCCCTTTAACTTCAAGATGTGCCTTTGACTCCTCCTAAGAAACTTATTAGTGTTATCTGAAAGATAATTATAGTGTGTATAAAAATGATCACTCCTATACGCATGTATAAACCCTCTTCAATTTCCTTTTGAAGTTCTAATAGATTTTCTTCTATTCTTTCCATGGGGTAACTATCATCAAAATTTACACAAATTTTGTATAGATCATCTTCATCACTTGAGAAAAATTCAACATTATCACACTTTGAATTATTGCAATCAAGAGTCTTGGGAGATTCTTTACCTTCAATATCTTCCTTCTTGCCAACATTTGAATTGTCTTAAAGATATTCCTTTGTGCTATCATTACTTGATTCTTTATCTTCACTTGAAATGTTTTCAAAATCACATTTAGAAACAATACATTCAAGAGTTTTTGATGATTCTTTACCTGTGATGATCTTGATGGAGTGGTTTTCAATTTCTTCCTTCTCCTTCTCGCATTAATATGTCTCCTCTAGCTTTAGCCATAGATCCTTGGTGGAAGTTCATTGTCCCATGATCTCTTTGATAGGGATTGAGATTCCACTAAGAATGGTCTTGAGAGACAGTGCATCATTCTTCTTTCCTTCCCTTTGAGCTGCAAAATTTGACTTGTTCTTCAACGAAACATATCCACCGATGGTTGCCTTCCAAATAACTACTCCCATTGTCTTCAAATATAATCTCATATCTATTCTCCAAGTGGAATAGTTTTCCTCATCAAGGATTGGAACTTCATCATCCATTTTTGTGTCTATGGATCTCCTTCAAGCTTGTTAAGGCTTGTAGTGAAGTCCCACTCTGATACCAATTGTTGGACACACCTACCACACTTAGAGCGGGGGGTGAATGAGTGTGGGGATCATTTTCCCAAAACTTCCCTCTTACACAAAAACTCCTTAGTTAACATTCAACATTTTCTCATTACTAATTTCTTTCATTTATAATCAGTTAGATGTGAATACATATTAGAAACATATATCAACAACATATCATCAACAAATCATCTCCACAAGGAACACAAAGAACACAAGATGTATGTACAATTTTTCTTTTTATTATGGACTTCAATCCGGGGGGTTTTCAACAACAAATGAATAAAGTACAACTCTACAAGAGAACTAGCTCTATATGCAAGAGTCATCTTACATTCTCAACACCACCTAATATGAGGCAACAATCTTCAACAAATATCAATCTAACAACATAAACAAGTGCATCAACCATGCACCAACCTATGCCAAACAACCTGTAATCAACCTGTACCATTAACAAGTGCATCCAAACATGTATCAAGTATATACCAATCATGTTTCAAATACTCATCAATAATTACTCATCCATATGTACCAACATCATCAACTATACACCTCATGTATGTGCCAACTCATCAACTGCTTGTCTCAACCATGACTAGTTTTGGATTAGTCAACAATCCCAACTTGAAATAATCATAACTTTGTACCTGTAATGAATAAAGATCTGAAACTGATACACAATGTTATTCAATGTTTTTTGTACAATTCCTCCAAGTGTCACTACTCATAACCTCTCAGAAAAGGAGTTATAGCAAAAGTGGCATACCTTGCTGAATTCTAGCTTATTCTAGAGAGCGACCTTGTAGAGTGTGCCCCACACAAAATATTTGTTTAAATGATATGAAAATATTACACATAATACTATATATGGTACCCTAACCAAAAAATTTTGTTTCACTAAATTTGGATCTATTATGAAGAAGTTATGACATTTTTACCCGAAACACCTATTTTTGACTAGTTTCAGGACTAGCCACAAACCCTATTTTCCACGGAGTGTAAGCCCAAAAATACAACGACCCACAAGATGAATGTTTTACCACATATGATTGGATATTTTTTCTCAATGGAATAGAAATTTCATGGTATGAATAATTATAGAAAAAATGTTATAGGGAAAATGGTGAGATGACCTGTAAATAACATACCTTAGAAAGCACCATCAAAAGAAGTTATCCTTCCTTGCATTTCTGCCTTCTTTTATTCACCTTTCCTCAGAATTTCAGCCTAGATATCCTTGGTTACCTCAGAAACATATAGATATTCAATATTCTCAAGTGTGATTAAAATGAGAGAGCCTTGCCTCTTATTTATACTCTCCAAGTAGCTTCCTTAAAAACATCTTCTAGGTCACTTGGCCCCACTTTCCTTATTTTAGGGTTAACCCACTTCTAATTTCTCCATTAAATTTATTATTTAAATAATTTATTTTGTATTCACTTTGAATTATAGTAAACTCATAACTTCACTTTATTATTTACCTTTTAAAATCCCTTAAACCACTTTGACTACTTTGACCTTTTGGGGCTTCTAGATGACATGTGCGGGTCCTCCAACTTCGTAAGGCCATAACTCTCAAACCGTGAGGAGTTATGTGACATTCCACATACCACCAGAAATAGCATGATATGTACTATCCATATAGAATAGTATTGTCTGAAAATGTATCATAACTCATACCGTTACCCATGAAACAAACTTGGGTCCATTACCCAAACTTGGGGTCTCGAACTTCTCATGGCCATAACTCTCTAACCGTGAGGAGTTATGTGACATTCTACATACCAAAAAAAATGGAAGGACAAGAAATATCCATCTAGGATAGTTTCACCAATGATTTCCTTGATCTTCATCTGATTATTCCACATACAAGCATGGGTCCTCCAACCATTCTTCTAAGATAACTCAGTCGGTAAAGCGTCTTCCTGTGAGGGATTTCACCATAAGGGGACCACTTTGGAGTTCATCCATTTTTTCACATTATCAATCATGATAAGAAAATAATGAGAGCAAGGGTCCTCCAACTATTCTTCTAGGATAACTCAACCCGCAAAGCGTCTTCCCGTTAGGGCTTTCACCATAAGGGGACCACTTTGGAGTTCATCCATTTGTACACCTTATCAATCATGATAAGACAATAATGAGTCATATATACATTTTTCCAACAATGCATAATATACCAATGAAACCACAATGATCCATCTTCATCATGTATCAATGAGAACTCATTGATCCATCTTCATCATATCAATGACAACTCATTGATCCATCTTCATCTATGCATTCTCATCAAGGAAAATACATATTATATTACATCAATCATAAATCAATCAATCCTTTGACATCAATCAATAAAACCATTGGCATCAATGACAACATGATCCAACATCATTGTTGTCAACATAGTGTTTGATTTCGTTAATCATATTATATTGTTGCTTTGTCATATTGATTTCAAACTCATGGAAATATAAAGAATGGTGATTGTGTTCAGATTGAGTTGATGATTCAACAAGATTATTGGTCTTCATAACCAGACATGAGGTTTTGAGTTTGAGTCTTTCCTAAAAAACTTCGGTTTTCAAGAGTTGTTATATTTTGGGACATCTAGTTGTATTGATTTCAATTTTTTATTATGCTCAAGCCTGTCATGCTTATCCTGGAAGAAATAATATGGCTATATGCACTCTTTGTTGATAATGTTCTTTTTCTAAAGGTCATGAAATGAATATAACTTGACATGCTACAACAATATAATTATTTTGAAGACATTATCTACCTCTATTGGCCATGACATCCCTTTGATATTTTGTTTAAAAGTTGCAAGTTTATTTTAGTTTATACTCGGGTCATTTGATTATTAATAAATCCAGGATATTCATAATCTTTGGAAGCTAAAAAAGATATTGATCATTGGAACTGTTAAGTTTGATTATACAAGATCATACTCTCGAATGAAATGTAATGAATATTTGGAAAAGGGGTGGAAGTTTTGATGTGAATATTTAAAAGTTATTTTTCTTTTATTTAAACGGGGCCAAATCCTCTCATAGCATAACATTTTTCATAAATTATTCCCGAAAAGTCCCGAAGCATATTTCATTTGACTTCATAATTTTTCTTCCCCTGTTATATAAATAGAAAAAAATTCAAAGAAGAGATTTGTTGGCATATTGATGTATATGGTCTTGATACATGAACAATTTGTTATGATTAGAATGAATTGTGGGATATTTTGACATGCATAAAAGATAGTAGACAATGGTTTATAAATCATGTCGATATGAACTTTATTCAGATCAAAAGTGGGATGAGTTCATAACAAAATTAATTGAAATAGATTGTGAACATGTATATTATCAAGCATTCTTCTCATCTATTACATTTTCCATAAGTTACAAGTCTCTTTTTCATTAATCCTTGTCATTTATAATTCCATTTACATTCATTTCCCATGTTCAATAAGATCAGTGACAATTTGGTAACGAATTTACAATTTGAACATTATGGATAGAAATCAGAGAGAAAGGAAAACTTATGATATTCTTCCGTGTTTTCCTTAATCCTTTTCTTTTTCCCTTGGCATGCTTGATTGCTTGGTCAGTTCAGAGCCATTGTTAAATTATGTTTTAAAGAAGAATAATATTTGATGATTAACATATTATACCTTGTATGTATGTACTAATTTGATCATGGATATATATTCAGATGAATTTCTTCAGTCGAGGTAGTAAACGCTCTGGTAACAAGGGAAACAAAGGAAATAGAGGTAGAATTCCTAATGCATTTGGGAAAGGGGTAGAAACTAAAGGATGAGGTTCTCCATCCATTTCGATGTTAATTATGAGGAGTTAAACCAACTAGTCCAAATCGTTTGTTTGAAACTCGCTTTCCACTCGCCTTCCATCCACCTGTTATACCTCCTCTCTAAACACACCTAAGCATTGCAAACTTTCTTGAGAAAACCTGTATGCAACCCCATGTGCCACCGGCTAATGATGGATGGAAAAATTTACTTGTTAATCCTCCCTTTGTTGTAGTACATTGGCCCACTATGTCAATACCACTTCCTCCTCCTCTGCCTTTAAAACCCACTCAACCTGTTTCTTATGTTGCCTCACATGCACACTCTGTTCAACTTCCAAAAAATTATAAAGAATCACCCATTTATCCACAACCTAGTAAAGGAAAATGGCCTACCAAACTTGAGGATGATGTAAGAAAAATTACCTTTGATGACATGAACCTAGATATTTCAAAGGTGGAAGAAAATAAATTTGTTGATGCAGATTTACTTAATCATAGGGAAACATTGTCAAAAGGAAGTAGAAAGAGAGATTTGACTTCTAACACAAAATATTATTTGTGACTTTATTTTATTATGTGATGATACTTTTACAGGAAGTAGAAAGAGAGATTTGACTTCTAACACAAAATATTATTTGTGACTTTATTTTATTATGTGATGATACTTTTACTTTGACATTAGAGGCATCTATTTTGTGACAACATACATGATATTTTATTTTTATTTATTTTTATATCATGCTTTATGATGCTTTGGGAGATACAAGTGTCTTGATAATATGGCATGATTACATCAGCTAATTTTTTATATATATTATTTTGATGATATGTGCATGATGCTTGATTAAAATATGGAGAAACAAGGGAAATATTGAAATTAAAAGGAAATAAAGAAATAGGGGCCCCACCTATTAATTATTATATATTATTATTATTATTATTATTTACCCTTATCATAAATAAAGTTGTCATATCTTAACTAAAGTTATTTAACTTTAGTGAAAAAAAGTAGTTGAACCACTTGAACTACTTTTGAATAATCAAAGGAAGATAGAAAAGACAAACAAGGACATGAGAAAATAGAGATCAATACTTCTATTAAGGTTTTCTCTTGCCTCAAGTGAGAATTATTCTTCATTCATTCATTTTTGAGTTTCTCGAGAGCTAAGTCTTCTAGTTGATAGCGGGGTTACTCTAAAGGTGGAAAAAGAAAGGACTGGGAAACATAGAATTTTGACATGCTTAAAAGGTCATTCATTTATCTTGATAGTCTATTTAGACTTAATTAGAATTTCTAAATTTGGTTTCAGTTCTAATTAATGCTATTTTGCAAAGTCAATACTATGATGCACTTGCATCTTGGATTGATCCAGTTTATTTTCAGTCTTGGTCTTTTTATTTAAGACACCAGTTGTATTTGTATGATTCAAAATTACATCCTAGACTTCTAAGTCTAATTCTCGTCCAAACCCTTGCAAGGGTTTGTAAAGAGAAATTTGGTTGTAACTCAGAAAATATATCAATAAAATCATTTTCTGATTTCTTCTCAATTTGAGACTTGTTGTGTACCAAGTATTCATATGTGTGTTATCTTGTATTTATTCATTTAACTCTTATAAAATTTCATTTACCAATACTTTTTATATTTTTAAATTTATTTTATAGAAAATCATATAGATTGTGAAATAGCATCAAGTCCAAGAACTTATTTCTCGAGGGTTAATTGATAATTTTGAACAAGCTATAAGCCCAAGGTGATAATCTTGCCTATCTCACCTAGCCTAGTGACATTCGAAAATTCTTGAGTGAGGATATAGTCATTCCTCACCTCAATATTTATTTGGCGACCATTCTGGTGAGTATCTTTTACTCTCTATTTGTTTTCTTTATTTTGTGTTATTATTATTATTGTGATTTTTTATTAATGAATTTTCCTACCCGAAAAACAACTTAACTTAAGGTTAAATTCCCAATGATAGAAATGTTACATTATGTATTTTTATTTTATTATTGAAACTTCCCTTGTGAAGAACTTGAACGTTCTTGGGAGACTATATCCCATAATATTGATTTTCAAGAACAAATAGAATCCCTTCAAAGGAAATATTGAAATAGGCCTCCTTAATAAATTGGTGTCTTACTACCACCCAATCTCCTAAATTCAATCATTTCTTTGAAATAGGAAGGAAAAAATAAGTCTTATAAAATATTTAGCCAAGGATTAGAATATCTTTTTTGTATGTTTCATCTGAAGTCGCAAGTATTTCAATATCTTTCCTCCCAAGAAACCCACAATGACTTCTTCTGGTGGTTCGAGTGGCATAGGAGGATCTACTTCTTCACAAGCTATGAATTCTTCTCTAATAGAAAGCATGTACAATCACTATAATACTATCCAGTTAACTACAAATCCTGCTAAATTTATCAAACAATATGGTTTGTTTAAAATTGAGGAGAATGCAAATTCTACTCCATGGCATGTGTCTTCTCCCTTAGATCTAGCTCCAACCACTACACCTCTTCCTAAATTTAAATATCATTTGCCTAAATTTTCTGGTAATGGCACTATTTCAGTTAATGAACATCTTATTTCTTTTTCAAATGCATGCCATAATATTGGAGAAAATGAAGATGACACTTGTATGAGACTTTTTGTCAATTCATTGGAAGGAAAGAATGCAACTAATTTATTTGACTTACTATCCGATATCTTTAAAAGTTGGGATGAATTATTGTATTGGTTCAAATAAAATTATGGAAAACCTCAAAGTCCATTATATTTTCTTAGAGATTACATAAATCTTGTCTATAAAAAAGGTGAAACTATTAAATCTTTCAATTTACGTTTCACCAAATTATACAATCAGATTCCAGACATCATTAGACCTCATAATCAGGCTGCATTAATTCACTATTATAACACTTTTCCTTCTACTTATTGTCATAGGTTAGAGGAAAATAATGCGAACAATATGGTATCTTCATTACAAACTTGTTTAGAGTTTGAGGAACAGTTGGAAAGAACAAGGCTTCCTGTTGAAGAATTTGTCAAAAAAACAGACATGCCAATTGTGTTACAACTAGTTCAGGATATGAGCAATCACATGATTTATTTTGAAATAAAATGGGTGACTTCTACCTATTCTCTAGCTAAACATTCTACCCAGGATGCCTTAAGGAGCCAGACTAATAATTTTCAGCCTAAGGCTATCCTTTCAAGAACCTGGTGTAATTTTTGTGAAGAGAATCTCGATGAAAATACCTGTGAAATCAAGAAGAGTACGAGATACCAGATATTTTGCAAGAGAACTTATACAACTATTGTTTCCTTAGATTGGGATCAAGAGGAGGATGTCATTATGGTTGACACCCAAAACAAATCCTATCAAAGTAAGGGAAAGGGGGGTCCTCTCAAGACTAATTTTTCTCCTAGTTGATCCTCTCAACAAACTTATCCTCAGGTTTCAAAGGGTACCCAAAGTCAAGAGGTTTCTACCTCATATTCTTCATCTAAGTACAATATCTTGAAACAATTGGCTACTATCAAAGCATATGCATATTTATTGGATATGGTCACCGTCCCTAAATAAAAAAGGCATCTAAATGATTTGATGGAAGGTAAGACTTCCACTATTTCCAATTTAACTAAAGAATATAATGAAGAAGAAATGTACATAAATAAAGTAGGTGTATATAACCCTAGAAATTATGTAAAAAATGCTCCTTTCTATATTTCTATAAATATTATGGATAAATTTTCACATTGATGCTTAATTTATGGTGGATCAGGCCCTAATGTCATGTCTAATATCATCATGGAAGAGTTAGGTATTTCATGTACAAATGAAAATTCAAAGAGTATGTTGTCTTACAATAGTCAACAAAAAGCCACTATAGGAGAAATCAAGGATGTGACTCTGATTTTTTGTGCTTACCCAGAGATAAGAACCACTTGTAATATTCAAGTGATTGATATGCTAGTTAGCAACTATTCCATCATTTTGGGAAGAGACTGGAAAGAATTAACTAGTGGATATATTTCTCTAGATGGGACACACATGTCCCTTCCCAAGAATAGAAATAATATAATTGTGGTTTAGGAAGGATGAATATCTCCTTAAATAGAAATTATTCCACAACCTCATGTAATTTACATTGAGGAAGATATGTGTGTATACTCTACTTTTCTGGAAGAAGATAATGATTGTGTTTCACCACCTCAAGATCATGAAGATGGAATGTGGCACATGCATTTTGATGGTGCATGCTCGAGTGAGGGTAATGGAGATGGCATAGTACTATATTAACTATTGGATTACTGAGAGGGGGGGTGAATCAGTAATAGAGAAATCTAATCCTTTTTAACCATATAATCCAAGTGTTATATCAATGTAGCATTATCATCCAATAACTGTAGAGTAAATAAGCAATGAAAAAATAAACAATCATACACATAAACAGTACACCAATGTTTTACATGGAAACCCAAAGCGGGAGAAAACCACTGAATTCTTTTTCTTATATGTCTTGAAGAATTACATTTATTGGAAGCACCAACTTCCTTTGTTTTCCAGCTGCAACTGGAAGGAGGCTCCAAACCCCTAGTTTCTTAGGCTACAACCTGAGGGAAGCTCCAACTCCCCTCTTTGGCTACAACCAGAAGGAGGCTACAACCCCCTATGATCTCTGGATACAATTGTAAGGTGGCTACAACCACCTGTCCTTGCCCCATCCAACTGCCATGGCGTATAAGTAGAATTATGGAACCACTATCAAACTATCACTGTGAGATATACTGCTGTAAACCTGTACCAATCAACCTGTAATCAACCTGTACCATAAACAAGTGCATCAACCATGCACCAACCTGTACCTCAACCCGTAATCAAGCCGTACCATAAAAAGTACATCAATCATGCACCAACCTTTACAAAACCTGTACCATGAACAAGTGCATTAACCATGCACCAAACATGTATAAATCTATACCATGAACAAGTGCATCAACCATGCACCAAACCTGTACAAATAACCTCTCACAACTTGTACCATAAACAAGTGCATCAACCATGCACCAACCTGTACCGAAAAACCTGTAATCAACATGTACCATAAACAAGTGCATCCAACCATGTACCAAGTATGTACCAATCATGTATCAACTACTCATCAACTATGACTCATCGAGATGTACCAACATCATCAACTATACACCTCATGTATGTGCCAACTCATCAACTACTTGTCTCAACCATGTACCCAACATGTACCTCAACCAAAAGRCCTCATCAATTTCATCATCCAAATCTAATTTGTAACTCTTTAATAGACATGATGTATATGATCACATACCTACAAACCTTCCTTAACTTTAACAACAAGAGACTAGCATTTTCATCAAACTTTTCTTTAGTCTCACATGACTAGTTTTGGATTAGTCAACAACCCTAACTTGAAATAATCATAACTATGTAAATGTAATGAATAAATATCTGAAAATAGTACACAATGTTCTTCAGTGTGTTTTATGCAATTCCTCTAGGTTTCTCTACTTGTAACCTCTCACAAAATGAGTTATAGAAAAATGACATACCTTGTTGAATTCTAGCTTATTCTAGAGAGCGAACTTGTAGAGAGTACCCCACATGGAATGTTTTTTGTATCGATATGAAAATTTTATATAGAATACTACAGACTGTACTCTAACCAACACATTTGGTCTTAGCTAATTTGGATCTGTTATGAATAATTTATGACATTTTTACCCAAAACACCTATTTTAGACTAGTTTCAGGACTAGCCACAAACCCTATTTTCCACGGAGTGTAAATCCAAAAATACAAACACCCACAAGCTTAAATATGTACCAAAAATAATTGGATATTTTTTCTCAATGGCCTATCAATTTCACGGTCTGAATCATTCTATAAAAAAATTTATTGCAAAAATGGTGAAATGACCTGCAAATAACATACCTTAGAAAGCATCATCAAAAGAATTTATCCTCCTTTGAATTTCATCCTTCTTTACTTCACCTTCTCTTTGAAATTTGGCTTATATATATGTTGGTTACATTAGTCACCTGTAGATATTCAATATGCTCAAGTTTGATTAAAATGAGAGATCCTTGCCTCTTATTTATACTTTCATGTAGCTTCCTCAAGGGGTTACCTTTTAACCATCTTAACCCACTTTCCTTATTTTAAGGTTAACCAACATATAACCACTTGTCCAATTACTAATTTATCCAAAAAATGTATTATTAAATCATTTATTTTGTATCCACTTTGACTTATAGTACACTCATCACTTCACTTTACCTCAAGGGGTTACCTTCTAACCATCTTAAACCACTTTCCTTATTTTAGGGCTAACCCACTTCTAACATCTTGTCAACTTAGTAATTTATCCATTAACTTTATTATTTAAATAATTTCTTTTGTATTCAATTTGAATTATAGTACATGCATCACTTCACTTTATTATTTACCTTCTAAAAATATCTTAAACCACTTTGACTACTTTGACCTTTTGGGGCTTCTAGATGACTCATGAGGGTTCTCCAACTTCACATGGCCATAACTCTCTAACCATGAGGAGTTATGTGACGTTCCACATACCACTGGAAATGGCATGACATATACTACCCATATAGAATAGTCTTACCTTCAAATATATTAAAACTCATACCATTATACATAAAACAAACTTGGTTCCATTACCCAAACCTTTGTGCTACTGAAATTTCTTCAAGGGTTGACATCAGTAGCAACAATCCTTAATCAACAATCTCCCCCTTTGGCATTGATGGAAACAATATGATGCAATACTAAAATAATGTAATGCAATACTAAATTAATATCGCTCATTGCTACCCTTGGAACCATGCCTCTTTCCTCTACATCTGATAAATCTCTCCCCCTTTTTCATCAATGGCAAAGGTATTTTTCCATCCAGGGCTGCTCCCCCCACTAGTGCATTTGGGTCAAATTCCAATGGCGCGTTCGACACAATTTCCACTTTATATTGTCGGGAGAATGACAAATAGCAGACCCCCTCAAACGTCATTTCACATGACGTCACTTTTTCGATGACATAGATTTTGTCTTTATTGCGACGTTTCATGTGGACATGTGTCATCTCGGATTTGATTGTCCAACCCGCATATAGACATTGTAAGGCCGACGTCTAGGATGTGGCAAGATCGACATCTTGGATGTGGTAAGAGAGATGTCTGGAATGTGGCAATATCGACGTATTGGACGTGGCAAGAGCGATGTCTGGGACATGGCAAGAGAGACATATTGGACGTGGAAAGAGCGATGTCTGGGATGTGGCAAGAGCGACATCTTGGAGGTGGAAAGAGCAACAGATCGGAGGTGGAAAGAGAGAGGACTTGGAGGTGGCAAGACCAATGTCTTGGAGGTGGAAAGAGGTACATCTTGGAGGTGGCAAGAGGTACGTCTTGGAGGTGGCAAGAACGATGATAAGAGGTATCATCTCCGATGTGGTTTCTATGGGAGCGACTCTTGGAGGTGGAAAGAGCGACGTCTTGGAGGTGGCAAGAGAGACGTCTTGTAGGTGGAAAGAGAGACGTCTGGGACATGGAAAGAGTGACATTAAGAGGTATAATCTTCGACGTGGTTTCTATGGGAGCGACACTCCAAGACGTCGCAATAGCGACTGTGTTGTAATTATTTAAAAAAAAATACAATATCAATATTGAGAGGGATGGTACATTAACCTTTGGAGGTTCCATGCAAAGGAATCAAATAGATGAGGGTAAATTCTCTGTCATCCTATTGAAATAAAATCTCTACATGGTTTTTTTATGAATATATCAAATTATTTAAATGGTAGTTGTGATAGGGAATAATTCCCCACTTACTAGGGTCAATTCAATGGAAAAGAAAACAAAATATACTATCACTATATTTCTAGATCAGTTGTGTATGTCAATGCAACATGAATATATGATGAAGAATACATGTGGCTAGGCATTATCCCCCTTTATTTGTATTTCAAAAGTAATCCCGAGAGTGTCCTGAATACTATAAATGCTCTAATCCTCTCTTCAAATATATGAACATAAAGAGAAACACAACCTTCCCCAAACAATCAAGTATAGAAGTCAAGAAACCCTCCCCATACTTAGTTATAGATGTCATATTTATTACATGATCGTCCATGTGAGCACTAGTGAATGGGGCCAACGTTTAAATTTCTTCAATATGTGTCTGTATGCATCTAAATTTGACATGGTTAGAATAGACACATGCCTTGACAGTATGGGAGGGTTTCAAGACTCAAGTATGTTTGATGTCCCAACCACATAATCTTTGAGATCGTCCATGTTTGCAACAACGTTCATAATGGAGCGTCTCATATTAATTTTTCAAATGTCGTTGTTTCCATCCATAAAATATTTGTTGGAACTCTCTTGAAATGTCATGGAACTTCCAATTCAACCACCAAAAATGTCATGCACCAACCCCACATAATGAGCACTAATGAATGGGGCCAATGTTGAAATTTATTCAATATGTGTCTATATGCATCGAAATTTGACATGGTTAGACTAGACACACGCCTTAACGATATGGTAGGGTTTCAAGACTCAAGGATGTTTGATGTCCCGACCACATAATCTTTGAGATCGTCCATGTTTGCAACAACGTTCATAATGGGGCATCTCATATTAATTTTTCAAATGTCGTTGTTTCCATCCCTAGAATCTTTGTTGGAACTCTCTTGAAATGTCATGGAACTTCCAATTAAACCACCACAAATGTCATGCACCGACCCCGCATAGTTAGAACTAGTGAATGGGGCCAACATTGAAATTTCTTCAATATGTGTCTGTATGCATCTAAATTTGACATGGTTAGACTAGACATATGCCTTGATGGTATGGGAGGGTTTCAAGACTCAAGGATGTTTGATGTCCTAACCACATAATATTTGAGATCGTCCATGTTTGAAACAACGTTCATAATTGGGCGTCTCGTATTTTTCAAATGTCATTGTTTCCATCCGTAGAATCTTTGTTGGAACTCTCTTGAAATGTCATGGAACTTCCAATTCAACCACCACAAATTTAATGCACCGACCCCGCATAGTGAGCACTAGTGAATGGAGCCAATGTTGAAATTTCTTCAATATGTGCCTATATGCATAGAAATTTGACATGGTTAGACTACACACATGCCTTGACGGTATGAGAGGGTTTCAAGAATCAAGGATGTATGATGTCCCGACCACATAATGTTTGAGATCGTCCATGTTTTCAACAATGTTCATAATGGGCGTCTCATTGTTAAATGTTGTTGTTTCTACCTGTAGAATCTTTGTTGGAACTCTCTTGAAATGTCATGGAACTTCCAATTCAACCACCAAAAATGTCATGCACCGACCCCGCATAGTGAGCAGTGAATGGGGTCAATGTTGAAATTTCTTTAATATGTGCTTGTATGCATCAAAATTTGACATGGTTAGACTAGACATATGCCTTGATAGTATGGGAGGGTTTCAAGACTCAAGGATGTATGATGTCATACATAAACATTTTGAAAAAAAATCAACGTTGGCCCCATTCACAGGTCATCATTTCCCATCATGTACTCTACCCCTAGTACAATGTCTTTTAATAGTTGTTTCCTTTAAAATTCGTCTGATAAAAAAATTAAAATGAAACAAGAAGAGCCCTAGTACAATGTATTTTAATAGTTGTACTCTAGTCGAGAAGACCCGCAAAACCTTTTTGAAGTGTCGTTATTATAGAAAAATTGTCGCAACATCCGTAAAATGCAACATATTTATAGATTTTATAACGTCACAATTTTGATGATCATTGATCAAATCAAAGTTGACTTGGTCAAAATACTAGGTGACCATTGGAGGGGGAAAACCTAGTTTCCAAAACCTCGCAACTACAACAACTATCTTCACAAACGTGGCAAGAGAGATGCCTATGTCACAAACGTGGCAAGAGAGACGATTATGTGGAAAAAATGGAAAGAGAGACGTCAACGTGGCAAGAGAGATGTCAACATGGCAATAGCAATGTTATCGGGCAATATGGATTTTATTTTTTTTAAATTTCCTCTATTTTTCGACAGTATGGCCAATTTTGTCCAGAACGTCGTAAATAGAACGTCAAAATTTTTACAATATGTATTAGTGCCCTAATTGCACTATCCTCTTTATGGTGCTTCCTCGTGTACATCTAAGACATATAAGATAAGCATTCAAAAGCATTCATTTTGGAGTATAAATAACTCCGAGTCTCTGGAGAAGATACTCAAAGGATTCCCGTGGAAGTGGTTTTGTAAATATGTCTGCCACTTGTTCTTTTGTGCCCACATACTCAACTCTGATGTTATTTTCTGCAACCTGTTCCCATAGAAAGTGATACTTGATTGGAATGTGCTTCGTCTTGGACTGCATCACCAGGTTCTTTGATATATTGATGGCGCTTGTATTATCACAATATATTGGAGTGGGCTCATTATACTCAACCTGTATATCTGTCAGAGTGTGTTTCATCCAAAGAACATGTGTACAACATGTTGCTACTACAATATACTATGCATCGACTATAGATAAAGATATTGATGATTGTTTCTTGCTTAGCCATTATACTAAACACTCACCCAAGTAGAACGGTGCTCCACTGGTGCTTCGTCGATCATCAATGCAACCTGCCAAATCTACATATGTGTAGCAAATAAGTGATAGATCCTTTCCTTTTGGATACCATAATCCAAACTATTGTGTTCCTTTGAGATATCTAAAAATCCTCTTCACTTCTAATACATGTGATTCCTTTGGTGCTGCTTGAAATCATGCCACCTGTCCAACTACCTGCATTACATCTGGTCTGGATGTTGTCACATATAGTAGGCTACCAATCATTGACCTATATTGCCTCTGATCTGTAGACTTTGAATCATCATCTTTGCTTAACTTGCAACTAGTTTGCATGGGAGTGATAACTGTTTTGCAATCTTTCATTCTGAACCTCTTTATCATTTCTTCGATATACTTGGTTTGAAAAATAAAAAATCCTTGGTTTCTTTGACGTAAACAAAGTCCTAGAAAGAAGGATAGTTCTCCAAGTAATGACATTTCAAATTCATTATGCATATCCTTTGCAAATTTCTGGCTTAACTTGTCATCACCACTACGAAAAATAATATCATCAACATAAAATTCAATTAATAAAATACTATCTTGACTTACCTTGATGTAGAGGTTTATGTCTACACTTCCTTTTCTGAACCCTACCTATTGTATATGTTTATCCAGTCTAGAGTACCATGCTTTAGGAGCCTGTTTTAGACCATACAAGGCCTTCTTTAATTTACACACATAATCTGTGTTCTCAGACAACTGAAATCCTTCTGGTTGTTCAATGTACACTTCTTCTTCAAGTTCCCCATTCAGAAAAAATGATTTTACATCCATATGATACACTTTAATATTTTTGGACCATGCATAAGATAAAAGCAATCAGATTGCTTCCATTCTGGAAACTGGGGAAAATGTCTCTTCAAAGTTAATTCCTTCAACATGTGCATATCCTTTACATACCAATCTAGTTTTTTTCCTTGTAACTTGTCCATCTTCATTCAATTTATTCCTGTAAACCCACTTTGTGTTGATCACATGCTTATCCTTTGGTCTTTGAACCAATTACCAAGTGTCATTTTCTCTATTTGATCTAATTCTTCATCCATGGCCTTATTCCAAAATTCATCCTTGCTGGCCTCTTCAAAACAGGTTGGTTCAATCGTAGATGTGAGTGCTAGGTGTGTTTGTTCCGGTGAACACATTCTTCTTCCAGTGTCAAATCCTGCATCTTTGTTTCCGATAATCTGATCTGAAGGATGATTATTTTGTACTCGTCTGCTAGGTGTCTTTGGAGTCACTTGCTGAACTAGCTCTTCTACTTCTACCAGATTCTCTTCGTCTTCCCCTTATTTTTCATCTTCTATTTTTTCTTCGTAAAGTTGTTCCATTGATTCATTTTATTCTTCCTTCAATTCTTTTCTACTTGTTTCATCAATTCTTACGTTGATTATTTCCACAACTTTGTTCAATCTCAGGTTGTAACACTTGTATGATTTTCTTGTACTTGAGTAACCAACAAGTACTCCTTTGTCCACATGAGAATCAAACATTCTCATTCTACCATATTCTCTTTTGATGTAGCATTTTCTTCCAAATACTTTGAAGTGCTTCACATTTTCTGGTCTTCCTTTCCATATCTCGTAGGGAGTTTTGTCAGTGTTGTTTATGAGAATTACTCTATTTTGAATGTGAACTGATGTATGCACTGCTTGTTTCCAAAAAATATCTGCCAATTTGGAATCCATTAGCATTGTTCGAGCCATTTCCTATATTGTTCTGGTCTTTCTTTCAACAACTCCATTATGTTGAGGTGTCCTAGCAACAAAGAATTGCCTTTTTATTCCATGATTGTTGTAGTAGTCCATAAATTCCTTTGAAGTGAACTCTCCTCCATTATCATATCTCAAGCATTTGATTTTTGAATCCATTTCATTTTCAACCCTTTCCTTGTAGATCTTGAAGTTTTCAAAAGCTTCTGACTTATTCTTGAGAAAGAAAACTGCAGTCATTCTTATATAATCATCAACTAATAACATAAAATATTTATCACCTTTTAAACCCTTTGTTGTAGTTTGTCCAACTAGATCAGTATGCATAATTTCCATTGGTCTTGTCGTTGAATATTCCTTTGAGTTGAACTTGTTCTTTGTTTGATTTCCTTATTGACAATGCTTGCAAAAAGTGTTGGTTGGTTTCGTGATCTAAGGCATTTCTATGACTGCTTCTCTTTTGTTGACTTTGACAATATTATCAAAATGCATGTGACCCATTATTCTGTGCCATAGCCAACTTTCACCTTCCTTTCCCAGACAACACTTTTCATTTCCAATTTCACTTAACAAATATATGTTAATTGAAGTTCTCGCAACTGTAGCAATCAATTTTCCTAAACCTTCTTTTCTTATCTCGCACATTTATGAATCGAAAGTAACTTTATGACCTTGGTTACACATTTGACTCACACTTAGAAGATTATGTTTCATATCTTCTACTAGTAGAACATTTTTTTCCTTTGTATTCTTGTTCCCAATTCTGACTGTTCCTTTTCAAATGATTTTGGCTGAATCATCATTTCCGAAGGAGACTGATCCATCTCTTTCCTTTCTTAATGTAAGAAACTTATCTCTATCACCTGCCATGTGTTTTAAACAACCATTGTCAACATACCAAACACGTTTCTTCTACTTATCTTGTAGAGAAAGTGTGCATTGTTCATTGTTGTATTGATTATGATTTCTTATCCATGTCCTTTTCTGAGGTTCCTGTTTGTGATTGTTGTCATTCTGATGTGGTTCTCTAGGAAGGATTGTCATTCTGCAATATTTGTCCATGTGTCCAAAGTTGTTACACTTGTAGAATTCCACTTCAGTTCTCAATGATTCAAACCTATTGTAACTTGTTCTCTGTGTTTCACTAGCCCTTCTTGGATAACCCTTTTGTGTATGCCTTTCAAAGTTGTTTATGTTCCTGTTTTTAGCTCTGCAATTCACAACTTTATGTCCAAAATTATTACATGCAAAACCAAAAAATATAGTTTGATACCTGGGAGTTGAAGATATTCTGAAAGGAGGTTCTCTTATGCAAGATACCAGATATATAAAATATGCAGAACAGAAATGAAATGATAGAAATGACAGAATAACAGTAAAATATCCAGCATAATCTTCACAATACACAGAAATGATATACGAAATAGCAACAGAAAGAACACTTTGATTCAGATAGAAATGTTCACAGGCCTCTTCGAGGGGGCAACCTTAAGTCGAGAAGCACTCTGTTACAATAATCTCCAAGATAGGGTTTTCATACCCTCGACCCTTATTTACACTAAATATGTCTATTAAGAGAAGCATCTAGAGGAAGATCATTCTAGAAGCGGAAGCTTCTATTAGGTCTTCTTACATCCGCCTTATTCTATTTTATTGAAAGGTCTTATTAATATTGAACTTTATTAAATCCAAATACATTGATCTACCTATGTGCGTCTTAGGACCTTAACATGTCCGCCCCCTTAAAAACAGCCTTGTCCTCAAGGCTTGAGATGTGGAAACTGCTGCAGAATGGTAGTTGGTTCCCAAGTGGCATCTGCTGGAGTCATATCTTTCCACTGTACTAGCACTTCCTTGATG
>ML779490.1:1121767-1139653 GCA_009831015.1 Picea engelmannii | reverse complement strand
ATCTCCAAATTCTGAACCAGAGAGTATTTACTTAGAAACCCGAATACAAATGTGGGTTAATAGATCTCGCTGGTTTAATTTGTTTATGTTGTTGTTTATATTCCCCAAGGGTTAGGTATTCAAGGGTTCTACAGACAAGGGTTTGCCCTGTGCTATAGCTCTCTGATATACGTGCGGATTCCAACAGTAGTACTCGGACCAATATCTCAGGGCACTAACTAAGGAGGATAGACCGTACCCTTATCTGTACTACCCGACTACCCAGGTACTAGAGAGTATCTTCCCGAGTGTTGTTCTCGGTGACACTATAGCAGTCCGACGGCCGATAGGTTTATCTACAGAGGGCTTCAAGAAATCTAGGCCGATCCGTACACAGGTGTTGTCTGATGCGCTACCACTTGAAGGGGTACCAACAGGGGTTACAAGGGTGGCCAACAGATGTGTGCTTAAGAACCACTTGTATTTCCTGCGTGTATGAATCCCTCAACCATGGGTTTATGCACGTAACGACAGATCTTTGTGGCTTAAAGACGTCGGAATACGTCTCTACCCTGGAAAAAAAAATACCCACAATTTCTGCCAAGGAAAGTGCTCTGATACCACTTGCAAGATACCATATATATAAAATATGCAGAACAGAAATGAAATGCTAGAAATGACAGAATAACAGTAAAATATCCAGCATAATCTTCACAATACACAGAAATGATATACGAAATAGCAATAGAAAGAACACTTTGATTCAGATAGCAATGTTCACAGGCCTCTTCGAGGGGGCAACCTCTAGTCGAGCAGCGCTCTGTTACAATAATATCCAAGCTAGGGTTTTCATACCTGTTAGCGATATTTCTTGTAGGGGGGTTAGAATGCAAAAGAATGGGTTAAAACCCACTTGTACAAAGTTCGGGGTGCTAATGCACCCATGATTAAATGAAAACCAAGTCTGGACGGCGAGGATCTCAGCTCCCAGATCAACGGCGCAGATGGGATTCTGGACTCCCCCCCACCTTTCTACCTTTAAGCGGAGGGGGGGGGGGGGTTCGGAATCCGGGGCGCACCTCTTCAACGGTCAAGATCAACGCGCTCGGATCAACGGCGTGCGAGGCGATTCCAGACCCTCCCCCGCCTTTCTACCTTTAAGCGGAGGGGGGGGGGGTCCGGAATCCGGGGTGCACCTCTTCGACGGCTGCAATTCACTCGCCTGGATCAACGGTGCACAGGCCATCTGGGCACCCTCTATCATCCGGTGATTAACTAATGTGGGCCCCCTTCCCGTCATGTAAGCTTGTGGACCATCCTCTCTCTTGCCACCTGTTCTCTTCCTGGCCGTGTGATGAGGCTCGCGCCCTTTTACCTTTCCCTCATCCTCCGACATCTGTCACTCTCCCCTTCTCTAGTTCACGTGGTCCCTTTCCCATTTCACCATCCATCCACTGCATGCCATGTGTCCCGCCTCATTCCACGTGTCGTCTCTCGCCACATGTATCCCCCCCCGCCACTTCTCTTACACTTCATCGCTTCTTCCCTGCCCCGCGCAGTTTTGGCCACATCACTCCATTGTTGTGCCCTATCTTCCGCGCTGGCCTCCATGCCTATTCTTCAAGCCATTCAGCTATTTCAGGTGGCAGCACGGGAGGCCCTCCACGTCCCAAAGGTGCCGAGTTGGTCGGACCATCCTCAATCTCGATGAAGCAGTTATTGAAGCGGTTGGTGGTGGTTAGACATCGCCTCCGCCATAATGGGAAAGCACGGCAATGAATTAAAGGCACGTCGATTCACCATTGGAAATGTCAGAAGTTAGATTGCGTCTGACATAAGTTGCACAATCTCTCATAGGTTGACTGTCAGAAAGCCATGCAGACGCAAAGCCTTCAATGCAGTGTCTTGATTTCGCTGCTATTGTTGTTCTGAGTATATGAAGGCGTTTTTTCCATTTTTGTATCTATCGATGGTAGAGCTAAGCTCCCGACTGTAAAGTTTCAACAGATATCCTGGTTCTCTGGGTTGTGTAGTTGTGTTTGAGATTTATTGTTTTATGACAAACAGTTCTCCTTTTCCATCTATGTTTTCGTCTAATATAAGAGAGTTCATGATCGAATGATTCGTGTGGATTGTTGCAAGGATGTTATGATAAAGGATTTGTTGTGGAATTATTGTATTCTCTGGTCTTTGGTGTTTGAATGTAAGAGGATCTTGCGTTCGAATTCTTTCTCCTTCAGTCTGTTACAAACCTGATGTTTATGATAGACCTTCGCACTTTTCTTATGCAAGTCTTCCCCCTACTCACCCTTACTACAACTCATTGTTTGAAGTTTATTTAAGACCTCACTCACCCGTGCATGCCTGKCCTAGTTTCTGAGTTGAGACAACTGTTCTAAGTTTGCTTCCATTTGATCACCCTGTTATCACTCCAGGAAACTCTCCTAGGCTGTAAGTCGGAGATGCCTGGTAACTAACTCTTTTTGAAGTAATTTTCGAAATAAAGTGTGAATTTGGAACAAGTCGGATGACTGGATCAATTTTCACTCAAATCATGCATAAACACATCAAGATGTACAAGGCTTTCAACCACAAATGTTCAGGGAGTTGGAAAATAAGTGATGAATGAAGAAATAATTCTTATACCGGCAGAATCACATATAGACATATATGAATGGTCGATTACAAAAATCATAAAAATATTTGCAGAGTTAAACTTATGAATGCAGCGATAAGATGACAGTTATCTAGCATTAGACAAGCATAACAACATGAATAATATCCAAGTGCAAATATAGAATAGACAGGAAGGTGGAATCTGAACATGTATGGCAAAAGAAGCTTGTTTTACTTCATATGGAAATGAGAAGTTTTGAGTTACATAGTCTGCACTAGTCTCCAAGGTCGAACCCCTGGTTCATGTTCCTTTCTAATATTTATTAGATTACAAAACAGTTGTTTGATCCTAAAAACATGGATCAAATCAACTAAAGATAGCAAGTCAAAAATTGTTTCAAAATAAGTGGGATATTCCCTGAAAACGAGGTCAAATCCCTGATTTTCTTCTGTTGACCGTTGATGATGTGTAGACAGCCTTCCAAGGCTAAAGATCATTCTCCAATGGAGATCAATTCGAGTTGGATGATGTGGCGAAATACCCTGCTTTTTAGTTCAAATGAAATTGCCCATATGTCTTTGAAATAATCCCTTTCTTCATCATATATCAAAAATAACAACTGAACTAAGTCTGATAATTCATTAGATATGTATTGGAAAATGTCCCAAACCTTTTCATGTCAAAAATAGCCGACCTGTGCAAAAACTTATTCGAATTCTGGACACACAGACTTTCGGTGGTTGACTAGAACAGTTCCTGTGTAAGTTATCCACCGAAAGCGCCTGTTCCGGTGGTTAATGAGCACAGTGGGGCTCGCCTAAACCACCGAATGTTGCACTTTGAGGACCCTTCAAAATTGCAAAAATGACTGCTTTGAACTTCTTTTAACACTCATGCTTTCTGAGATACTGTAGTCTTTATTCGAGCAGACCTTCGAATATTTGTTGACTGTGCAGGAGAATTTGTTACATCTATTATGGTTGTGGCCAGATTGGCCAAGGTGTCTAACCCTGTTTGTTCCTCTTCAGATGATTCAAACTTCTTTAGCTTGAGCCTTAGGACCCTTAGCTGTCTGTACAATTTCATGTTTTCCCTAATCAACTCTTTGTTTCTACCTTTGATTGAATCATGCCTTTCTTTAAGGGTTTCATTCTCTTTGAATAGTTCAACAACCTTCTCTGTTAGATCTGTGTTTTCCTTTTTAATTACCCTCTCAAGTACTTCCATCTCATAAATTTCTTGCAGAAGCTTATTGATTTTCCTGGTCTTACCTTTCTGAGGCTTGCTAGATGAAGCTTCTGCTTTCGGTTGCCTGTGTGTTTCTGTAGGCTTTGATGGAGGTGTATTTCTCTTCAGTTTGGCATCATGTTTGGTTTGCAAGGTATCCTGTGATTTTGATATCTCCTTCTCTGAATCAGAATCACTATAAGGCAAGTTGAGGGGGTTTTTCCCTGTGGCAAAGTTTCTGTCTTCAGACTTTAACTTCCTCTTGGTTTCTCCCTGCTTGCTGGGTGTTGCCTTTATAGAATCCCTGGACATTGAAATCCCTTTCCTCCTCTTGTGACTAGTAGGATAATTTCTCCTTTTGGACTTCTTGGATTTTATCTCTGGAGGTTTTTCTGTCTGAAACTCATTCCAGAACAAGAAGAAACTCCACTCTATTTGCTTCCTTTGAAGGGCTTGCTTGACGAGGAGGGTAATCAATCCCTGATGGGATATTCTGCTTGTAACTTTTGTAGGCTGAGCCTTTACCTGTTTTKCCATCTTGATGAGGGTTCTATGAAAGAAAAAAGGTATATTTAAGTGTTCCCTGCCTGTGAAGTGATTTAACAGTTTGAAATGGTAGTACATCACCCTGTTATAACGCCCTTCACAGGTTATGTATACCAAAATCGCCTTCAGCAATGTCTGCCATTTTATCTCTAGATAGGACATGGGAATGTCTTTTTTCCATGTCAAAGTTTTATGGACCGGCAACAGATAGGACCTAAACTCAACAWTTGAAGGTGAAGATGTTTTGAACCAACAAACCCCTATCCTAGGAAACCCTGTGTATTTGGCAATAGATGCCTCATCTATTATGAACTCCTCTCTGCCTATTTTGGCAATCCTGCCATCGTATGAGAGGGCAAATGCCTCATCAATTTGTTGGTGAAAGACTGTCAATTTATCACAATAAGGGAAAACTCCGACCTATTTAAAACATTCTGCAACCTCTGGATGCTCCTTGAAGTACCACATACCATCCACTTCTGACCTCAATGCAGGACCGACTTTTGACATGACTGAATACTGACTGTGTATGAAACTGTGGATAACCAGGCGTTTGGAAAACACGGTGAAATCATTTGTCTGAGCATAGGATTGATAAGTTTACTAAAATACCGGCTCGTATTCAAATGACAGTCAATCTGGAGAAAGCCGAAACTTCATATTTTCGGGGCAATTTGTATTTATGAAATTTTTGACAGGAGATGGCTTCCAGTCTTACCTGATGACCTGATCTAATTTCCTTGGCTCGAAACGCTGGCTGAACTTGGATACAACTTGCTAATCACCAGAGAAAAGCGGAATCAATATTTTGAAAACACGATTTTGTTGATGAAATCGCGTGATTGTAGTTATCTTCAGCGATCCTCGGGTGTCATCACAACACATTGAATTTCAAAATGAATGAACAACCTGCTAATGATGTTTGATGTATCTACCTCTGAAAAGGCGGGACACTCCATGCAATCATATCTGGTAATGACAACTCTGCGAGGATTTGAAATGATTCATCAAATGGATAATACGCAGGTGCTTTGAACCTCTGCTGACCGAACACCACGAACGAACATCATCTCCCACGATGCGAGATTTCGGCGGTTGCATATCTAATCATTGCAACGATTCTTGACATCTAGCTCGTGCAAAAGCACGAGCTTTCTTTCTGCCCGTGGAAACATTTTCGGTGGTTGCATGCCTTATGCCTCGACCCCTTTTTCTGTCGAAAATGAAGATTTTCGGTGGTTAATGAGCACGCGGTGGGCTCGCCTAAACCACCGAATCCTGCTGTTTTGCCAATTTCTTGACCGAAACAAAACCAACATGTCTTTTGGGATTATTTTGAAAAACAGACTCTCTAATCTTATTGTTAGAAATTTAAAAAATCAAATTTAGGGACCAAACTATCATCTACTAATCAAATAAAACCAATGATTTATTTGGGGAGTTAACAAACCCCTTTCAAACAAATCGTGACATTAAACTGATGGGTGTCAGTCTCTACTCCTGCAAGCAATCCAGGAGTGACTTCTGATGCTAACATTTCTGGCGCCGTTGTCGGGGACGAAGTTGGATATTTTCCCCGGGATTGAACGACAAAGATCAACTGATTCTAAAGGTGCATCAGATATCAGAACCTGAAGATTTCTACTGTGCACCTGGCGAATCCATTGTGACGACTCCGCTGGGGAGAACCTGCTCTATCAACTGTGGCTTCGAGAGGCAGACATACGAGGTCTAATCCACACTTGCCTTTAGCTACACCAGAAGCTGACGCAGAAGTGGTGCGCAGAAAGGGAAAGAGCTCTGCAAAAGAAGTTTCCATTGCCGAAACAGGTAATACGCCCTCCCCTTCTATGAGAACTCCATTTTCTTATTTGTAGCTTCCTAGTCGTCCTTCCTCCGAGGTTTCTCATTTTCTGAATTTCGGGAGTGTTCCTGCTGAGTTTTCTCCTCCTAGTCTGGTATCAGGAAGAGAGATCCTTGTCACTCCCCCCTCCCTGGAAGTCTTGCCTCAACACAGACCTCAATCTTCTGAAGGCTTCACCACCCCTCCTTTTATTGCTACTGTTGCACAGAGAGAAGCATATGCACACTCAGGTCCCTTGGCTCTCTCTCTGTTTTCTCCATTGTCTCCTCCAAGAGCCTCTTTTTTGACATTTCCCGTCCATACTCCTTCTCCTATGAGTTATCCTTTACCTAATATCCCTATGGTTGGTTTTAATCCCCCTCTAAATAGAATGGATTCCATAGTTTCTGCCAGATATGCCCCTTTAATCCTACCACATCCTATGAATCCCCTCCCTGCTAGAGACTATTTGAAATACATGCCCAAGTTCAGTGGGGAGGGAGACATAACTGTTGAAGAGAACCTAGCTATTTTTTCAGTTATGCAGACAACTTGAATATCGAGAGTGAAGATGTCTGGATGAGAGTCTTTATCTAGAGCCTAGATGGTGAGGTCAGGAAATGGTTTAGAGGATTGGCCCCTAGATATATTGCTCGCATTGAAGTTTTGGATAACGTTTTCCTGAGGCAGTTGGGAGGCAGGAAAGATTTCATGTATTACATGACAAAGTTTGGGTCTCTGAGGAAGATGGAAGGAGAGTCTGTCTCAGACTTCTCCAAAAGATTTAATAAGATGTACAAAAAGATCTCTGCAGAGATAAATCCCTCAGAAGCCTCTGCTCAAATTTCATATGCTGGCGCATTTGATCCTGATTTATGCCTGCTATTGAGAGAAAGAAGAGCTGCCTCCTTAGCTCAAATGCAATATGCTGCTGTAGAAGTGGAATACAACATATTGGCAGCTAACAGACTGAGGAACAAAGAAGATGCAGATAGAAGGAAGGGAAGAACCGAGGCCTCAACTTCTGGCCCATCATTGCCTCACCCTCAAGTGAACGAATTAACCGAGATGATGAAGTTTATGACCGAAGAGGTGGAGAGGTTGAAGGTAGAAAGGAAACAAACATATAAGGGCCCTCAGAACACCGAAAATAAAGGAGGTTTCAGGAGGCCAAATAATATTCCTCCCCCAACTATGCACAGAGAAAGGGGGAGAGATAGAGAAGACCAGAGGATTCAGGCCCCTTTTCAGAACCATCTAATTTCCCATGAGGAGGAAAGAGAAGTAGATGAGCTGGATCCTGAAATCCACTTCCTAGAGGATACTCCTCCTTTTCCTCATCTCACTCGGATTGCTTATGAAGAGTCTCTCATGGATAGTCAACTAAATGAATTGAGCAAGGGAGACAAAGCTAGCGGCGGCCAAGGCAGGTACAACCTGAGGTCCGACAAAAGGGCAGTAGCACCTGATGTTCCTGATCAATCCACTAGAATAGAGAAATATGTTGATGAAGTAGAAGACGTTCATAGAGGTAAGAAGGCCCAACCTATCTCTCCCATTGTCCATAATCATGTTCCTGAAATTAGAGAAATCCCAAAGCCTATGTCTTCTTTCAATTTCGAACATGAGATTCAAAATATTAGAATTCATGTGCCACTCACTGAGTTAATTAAACATGGGGAATTCAAAAAACACTTCTCTGAGCTGTTGAAATCTGAAGCCTCATACCCTCTCACAGACTCCATAAACCTCCAAGATGAAAGGCCTATAGTTGTCCTAGGTCCCATGGTAGAAGACAAAGATGATTCATCCCCTCCCTTCTACACATCCCTGAACATACATGACAAAGTGCTACATAATTGCCTTAGGGATTCAGGGGCCTCTCACAACCTCATGCCCAAAACTGTCATGGAAGAGTTGGGACTAGAAGTCACCCGAGCCTATCACGACCTCTATTCTTTTGACTCCAGGAGGGTTCAGTTCTTGGGAGTCATCAAGGACCTGGTAGTCTCCTTGTTTCAGCTACCCATGAAAAGTATGGTCATGGATATTGTGGTAGCTGACGTTCCCCCTAAGTTTGGCATGATGTTGTCAAGATCCTGGATAAAGAGACTGGGGGGAACCTTGTAGATGGATATCACATATGCCACCATTCCAGTCTTTGGAGCAGAGCATAGGAGACTATACAGAGAAGCCCAACTGGCCTACATAATCAGTGATGAAGCCAACCCTACCAATCATCCCATCTATGCCTTGGACACTGATTTAGGCTCCAGTTTACTACARCTCACCCACACCCCTGAGGCTCCTTTACATATAAAAAAGAAACCCATTCTTAATCAGGAGACACCCCCTACAACCACCTCTATTTGGAAGATGTTCTTTGATGGAGATTCCTCCAGTATGGGTGCAGGTGCCAGAGTGATATTCATATCACCCTGCCGAGAGACCATGTCTCTGTCATACAAGCTGGAATTCGAAGTCAGTAATAACATGGCGGAGTATGAAGCTCTGGTTCTGGGATTAAGAGCCACCAAGGAAATGGGAATTAAGGAAATGACTGTGTTTGGAGATGCAGAGTTGATCATCCAGCAGGTAAAAAATGCCTACCGTGCCAAGAACCCTCGGCTCAGGAATTACAGAAATGAGGTATGGGACCTAGTTGATAATTTCTTCCTGGCTTTTAACATTTCCTACATTCCAAGGGAGGAAAATGCTTCAGCCGACTTTTTAGCTGTTACAGCTAGCTTGCTCGGAGTTCCTTCACCACCTGTGATAAGATCCGACGTTGAAATAAAATACAGACCTTCTATACTAGACAACGTCAAACACTGGAAGGTGTTTGAAGATGATCAGGAAATCGAGAAATTCCTCCAATCCATCGATGACTTTTCCACAATGCACATAGATGAGAATCCCGATGAGGAAGGTGACCGTCACCTTGGGGAGTTTGTGAATAAAATTTCTGATCACCAGATCATTCAGCTAATGGGCAATTACATTCTGAAAGGTCTAATCCCATTAGAAAGACTGTTCGATGGGAATGATGTGGCGGTGAAGGGTAAAGTTTCAAGTGATGATGATGACACAGCTGAGTGAAACATAGGCACACCTGAGGAGCCTAAGTTTGTCAAACTGTCAAGGAGTTTGACTGAGGAGCAGAGGGTCGGATATACTAAGTTGCTGAAGGAATTTTCTGATGTGTTTGCATGGACCTACGAAGACCTCAAGACATATGACACATCAGTCATCGAGCACAAAATCCCACTGAAAGAGGAGGCTAAGCCATTCAAGCAGAAGCTGAGACAAATAAACCCCATGTTGCTACCTGTCATGGAGAAAGAGGTAAAAAAGCTGCTGGATGCCCAGATCATTGTCCCCTTGAGATATTCTGAATGGGTAGCCAATTTGGTCCCGGTGAGAAAGAAAAGTGGAGAAATCAGACTCTGCGTCGATTTCAGGAACCTGAATAGAAGTTCCAGAAAAGACAATTATCCCCTGCCCAACATGGAACACATATTACAGAGGGTCACTAGCGCATCCAGGATATCCATGATTGATGGCTTCTCTGGATACAATCAGATATTAGTCATGCCTGAGGAGAGAGAAAAAACAACCTTCACTACTCCATGGGGCACGTTCATGTATGCCAAAATGCCTTTCATACTGATGAATGCAGGAGCAACTTTTCAGCGGGCCATGGACATAGCCTTCGTCGGGGAGAAGGACCAGTTTGTGGTGATATATCTAGATGACATCACAGTCTTCTCCAAGACTGATAAAGAGCACTACTGCCACTTAAAAAGGGTTTTCCTGAAGTGTCGGAGGTATGGCCTATATTTAAACCCCAAGAAATCATTGTTTTCTATGTAGGAGGGGAAGCTGTTAGGTCACATAGTGTCAGCGGAAGGAGTAAGGATTGACCCAAGCAGGGTGGAAGCGATTCAGACCCTGTCACTTCCCAGGTCCAAGAAGGAAGTTCAGGCATTTTTGGGGAAGGTTAACTTTCTGAGGAGGTTCGTCTCAAACTTCATCGAGCTGGTGAAACACATCACAACCATGCTCAGGAAGGGCCATGAAGTGAAATGGACTGCTGAACCTAGGACATATTTTTCCCAAATAAAGAAAGCATTGACCAAGGCACCTGTGCTAATCAGTCTCGATTATTCTAAAGACTTCCTAATTTTCTCATTTGCTTCTGATGACTCGGTAGCAACAGTCTTGTTGTAGAAAAATGATCAAGGGTGAGAGAAACCCATTTCTTTCTACAACAAGGCGTTGAGAGATGCTGAACTCAGGTATGAGATCATGGAGAAGCAGGCCTATGCATTGGTGAAAGCTCTCAAAGCTTTCAGGATCTATGTTTTGCACTTGAAGATCACTGCATATGTCCCTTCAGCCTCTATGAAGGACATTCTTATACAGCCTGACATAGACGGGAGAAGAGGTAAATGGATCGCCAAGATCCTGGAATTTGACCTGGAAGTTAAGCCCACCAAGATGATAAAGGGGCAAGGTTTGGCCAAGCTGCTGGCTGAATCCAACTGCAAGGATTTAGGGATTAACTTCATCAATGAGAAAGCTGAGTCATCCAGCAGGAATCCTCAGACCATCATACCACTAGCAGCATGTCCCTGGTACAAGGATATCTTGTATTTTCTGCAAGAATTAAAGCCCCCTGACGGATTAGGAAAGAGTAGGGACGAAGCTCTGAATCTCAAAGCGGTCAGATACTGCCTCATTGACCAAGCCTTGTATTGGAAATACCCTCTGGGAGTATTGCTAAGATGTCTGGACCAACAGCAAGCCCAGAAGGTCATGTTTGATTTCCATAGCAGTCTCTGTGGAGGTCATCATTTTTGGAAGACCACAACCCAAAAAATCCTTCGGGCTAGGTATTACTGGCCTACTTTGTTTACTGATGTCTGTAGGGAATTCAGGGCTTGCATCAAATGCCAGAAGTTCTCAGATAAGTAGCAACTCAAATCTCTGCCATTAAATCCTGTAGTAGTTTTGTCACCTTTTTAGCAGTGGGGATTGGATTTCATCGGAGAGATTCATCCTCCCTCAAGTGGCCAGCACAGATGGATCCTCACTGCTACTGATTATTTCACCAAGTGGATAGAGGTTGTCCCCACCAGGAGCACTTCTCAAAAAGTAATCATCAGCCTCTTGGAAGATATCATAGCCATATTTGGCTGCGCAAGTAGGATTGTCACTGACAATGTTGCCCCCTTTAGGTCTGAGCCTCTGGTCAAGTTCTGTGAATAGTTTGGGATTTCGCTGGTTCACTCCACTCCATACTACCCTCAGGGAAACGGACTGGCAGAGTCCTCCAATAAAAGCCTAATCAAGCTCATCAAGAAGCTACTGGAGGACAATTAGAGGGCCTGGGACTCAAAGCTCAAATTTTCCCTTTGGGCCGATTGGGTAACAACAAAGAAATCCTTGGGTCTCTCACCTTTCCAACTTGTCTACGGAATAGAGGTCATTTTACCCATTCAACTCGCCTTACCTGTGGAAAATCTCCTCTAGGACTTTGAAGGAGAACCTAACCACATAATCAGAAGGATTCATCAGATGGTGGAAGTGCAGCAGATCAGGGAACAGGTCATGAATAGGGCCTACAATCATCAACAGAAGATCAAGCAGGATTTTGACTGGAAGAGCAAAAAGAAAGAATTCGAGCAGGGTGATCTGGTGCTCAAATGGGATGCACCCAGGAAGGAAAGGGGAAAACACAATAAATTTGATGCCCTCTGGTTGGGGCCTTTCAATATCTTTGAAGTATGTTTAAACAACACTTACAGGTTACAGGATCTGGAAGGCAAAGAAGTTTTCAGTGGCCCAGTAAATGGACAGTTCTTAAAAAAATGTTTTCTGTGAGCCGCATTCGGCTCTTTTGTTTTGTTTTGTAAATATTGTTTCTATTTTGTTTTTCGGACTAATAAATGACTCCATAGCCCAACAACAAAGGCACTGAATATGCAAAAGAGTTCTTATAGCATCACAGGGACGACTCTATCCCCCATGGAGCCAAATGTTAGCGATATTTCTTGTAGGGGGGTTAGAATGCAAAAGAATGGGTTAAAACCCACTTGTCCAAAGTTTGAGGTGCTAATGCGCCCATGATTAAATGAAAACCAAGTCTGGACGGTGAGGATCTCAGCGCCCGGATCAACGGCGCAGATGGCATTCCAGACCCCCCCCGCCTTTCTACCTTTAAGCGGAGGGGGGGGGGGTCTGGAATCCGGGGCGCACCTCTTCGACGGTCAAGATCAACGTGCCCAGATCAACGACGTGCGAAGCAATTCCGGACCCCCCCCACCTTTCTACCTTTAAGCGGAGGGGGGGGGGGGGTCTGAAATCCGGGGTGCACCTCTTCGACAGCTGTAATTCATGCACCCAAATCAATGGCACACATGCCATCTGGGCACCCTCTGTCATCCGGCGATTAACTAATGTGGGCCCCCTTCCCATCATGTCATCTTGTGGACCATCCTCTCTCTTGCCACCTGTTCTCTTCCTGGTCGTGCGATGAGGCTCGCGCCCTTTTACCTTTCCCTCATCCTCCGACATCTGTCACTCTCCCCTTCTCTAGTTCACATGGTTCCTTTCCCATTTCACCATCCATCCACTGCATGCCATGTGTCCCGCCTCATTCCACGTGTCATCTCTCGCCACATGTATCCCCCCCTGCCACTTCTCTTACACTTCATCGCTTCTTTCCTGCCCCGCGCAGTTTTGGCCCCATCACTCTGTTGCTATGCCCTATCTTCCACGCTAGCCTCCATGCCTATTCTTCAAGCCATTCAGCTATTTCAGGTGGCAGCACGGGAGGCCCTCCATGTCCCGAAGGTTCCGAGTTGGCCGGGCCATCCTCAATCCCGATGAAGCAGTTATTGAAGCGGTTGGTGGTGGTTAGACATCGCCTCTGCCATAATGGGAAAGAACGGAAATGAATTAAAGGCACGTCGATTCGCCGTTGGAACTGTCAAAAGTTAGATTGCATCTGACATAAGTTGCACGATCTCTCAGAGGTTGACTGTCAGAAAGCCATGCAGACGCAAAGCCTTCAATGCAGTGTCTTGATTTCGCTGCTATTGTTGTTCTGAGTATATGAAGGCGTTTTCTCCATTTTTGTATCTATCGATGGTAGAGCTAAGCTCCCGACTGTAAAGTTTCAGCAGATATCCTGGTTCTCTGGGTTGTGTAGTTGTGTTTGATATTTCTTGTTTTATGACAAACAATTCTCCTTTTCCATCTATGTTTTCATCTAATATCATAGAGTTCATGATCGAATGATTCATGTGGATTGTTGCAGTGATGTTATGATAAAGGATTTGTTGTGGCATTATTGTATTCTCTGGTCTTTGGTGTTTGAATGTAAGAGGATCTTGTGTTCGAATGCTTTCTCCTTCAGTCTGTTACAAACCTGATGTTTATGACAGACCTTCACACTTTTCTCATGCAAGTCTTCCCCCTACTCACCGTTACTACAACTCACTATTTGAAGTTTATCTAAGACCTCACTCACCCATGCATGCCTGGCCTAGTTTCTGAGTTGAGACGACTGTTCTAAGTTTGCTTCCATTTGATCACCCCTTTCAAACAAATCGTGACATTAAACGGATGGGTGTAAGGCTCTTCTCCTGCAAGAAATCCAGGAGTGACTTCTGACGCTAACAATACCCTTGACCCTTATTTATACTAAATATGTCTATTAAGAGAAGCATCTAGAGGAAGATCCTTCTAGAAGCGGAGGCTTCTATTAGGTCTTCTTACATCCGCCTTATTCTATTTTATTGAAAGGTCTTATTAATATTGACCTTTATTACATCCGAATACATTGATCTACCTATGTGCAGGTTAGGACCTTAACATCTTATGAATCCTTCTTCTTCCTGAGACCTATCTGTTTTTGTTGGTCATTGATTCTAAAATCTAAATATTCTCGGTGGAGGAGTGTCCCTGTAATTTTGTTTGTAGACCTTCCTATCCCCTTTGATTGTTTCTACATAACGTTTTGGATATGTTTCTTGTTTTTCTATTTTGGATCTTGATCTCATTTCTGTCTGATTATATCCAAGTCTAGACTTTTCATGATTAGTCCTTTGACTGCTGATAATGTCATTCAAAAATTTTGAATTGTTCTGCATATTTTTCTTTTGAAGATCCTTTCTTAATGTGACAATCTCTGCTTCCAAATTTCCAATGATCCCGTCTCTTTCTTCTAACTGTTCTTTGAGTGCTTCTTCAATTATTTTATCTTCTTCAATTTGAACCTTCAAATTTGTGATCATTTGTTCTAATTCCTGAGTGTCTTCTTTCTTGTCTAGTTTTGTTTGTAGCTTCTTGTATTTCCTCTTTTCTTTTCTGATAACTTTTATGGAACTCATCAATTCCTCTCGGTAGTCAACTTCTTCCTCTTCAATTTATTCTTCGGCTTCTTCATATTCTACTTCATAATATTCTTTATCAGAGTCTTCTACTTCCATGAATAGAACCCTTTCTATCTCACTGTCACTGATTTCATCTTCATCTGATGATGATATGTCTTCTTTGGTGCATAATATTTTCTTGAAAACTTTCTTGTGGTTCTTTTGTCTTTATATATTTTTTTGTTCTTTGAGACACCTTCATCATTTCTCTTTTTCTTATGAGGAAATTTGTTACAAAAATGACCAATACCATCACAATTAAAACAAATTAAAGGAAGCTTACCTCTATACCTACTGTCGGTTCCCTTGTTAATTATTTTTACAAAGTTGGCCACTTATTCATCATCTTTCGAGATTTCATTATTGTTGCTATTTTCTTTTTCTTGTTTATTTCCCTTTTTCTTTCATATTTTGGATGCTTTGAAGGCTGCTTCTTTTACATATAGATTTTCCTGTTCAGTTCTCATTTCATATGTTGTGAAGATTCCATGTAGTTCGTCCATGCTTATTGAGTTTAGATCTTCTCTTTCTTCTAGTGTTGATATCTTAGGGTCAAATCTCATAGGAAGAGATCTTAGTACCTTTTGAACAATTATATATTATTGAATTTATTCTCCCAATCCTATGATTGCATTTACTGTTTCATCGACTCGTAAGAAGTAAGCTACAATATTCTCATCTTCCTTCATCTTTAGTTGTTTGAACTGACCTCTGTAAGTTTGAAGCTTTGCTACTTTGAATTTTGAATCTCCTTCATAAATATTTCGAAGTTTGTCCTAAATCTCTTTAGCAAATTTACAATGTGCAACTTTGGTGAATACCGTTTCACCTATACCATTCAAAATTGCATTTGTGGCTTTGGAATTATTCTGACCGAGTTTCACTTCTTTTTCATTTGTTGGCAGAACTGTTGGTACTGTGTATCCATCTACAATTGATTTCCAAATTTCAAATCCTTGTGCTTGTATACATGTATTCATCCTTATGCTCCAAAATGCATACTTTTGTCTATCAAATTGTGGTATTCCATTTTTGTACAAGTTGTTGCTCTCCATGATCTACCTTTCAGTGATTAAACTGATTTTTGAAGGAAACGACTATGATACCAATTGTTGGATTACTAAGGGGGGGGTGAATCAGTAATAGAGAAATCTAATCCTTTTTAACCATATAATCCAAGTGTTATATCAATGTATCATTATGATCCAATAACTGCAGATTAAATAAGCAATGAAAAAATGAACAATCATACACATACAAAGTACATCGGTGTTTTACGTGGAAACCCAAAGCGGGAGAAAACCACATAATGCTTTTTCTTATATGTCTTGAAGAATTACATTCATTGGAAGCACCAAATTCCTTTGTTTTCCAGATGCAACTGGAAGGAGGCTCCAACTCCCTAGTTTCTCAGGCTACAACCCGAGGGAAGCTCTAACTCCCCAATTCTCTAACTACAACCAGAAGGAGGATACAACCCCCTATGATCTCCGGATACAATCGGAAGGTGGATACAACCACCTGTCCTTGCCCCGTGCAACCACCATGACATATAAGTAGAATGATGGAACCACTCTCACACCTCAACATGTAATCAACATGTACCATAAACAAGTGCATCAACCATGACGACCTATACAAAACTTGTACCATGAACAAGTGCATCAACCATGCACCAAACCTGTACCATGAACAAGTGCATCAACGATGCACCAAACCTGTACAAATAATCTGTCACAACCTATACCATAAACAAGTGCATCAACCATGCACCAACCTGTACCAAACAACCTATAATCAACATGTACCATAAACAAGTGCATCCAACCATGTACCAAGTATGTACCAATCATGTATCAACTACTCATAAACTATGACTTATCAATATGTACCAACATCATCAACTATACACCGCATGTATCTACCAACTCATCAACTACTTGTCTCAACCATGTACCCAACATGTACCTCAACCAAAATCCCTCATCAATTTCATCATCCAAATATAATCTGTAACTCTGTAATAGACCTAGTGTATATGATCACATACCTGCAAACCTTCCTTAACTTTAACAACAAGAGACTAGCATTTTCATCAAACTTTTCTTTAGTCTCACATGACTAGTTTTGGATTAGTCAACAACCCTAACTTGAAATAATAATAACTATGTACCTATAATGAATAAAGATCTGAAAATAATACACAATGTTCTTCAGTGTGTTTTATGCAATTCCTTCAGGTTTCACTACTTGGAACCTCTTAGAAAAGGAGTTATAGAAAAAATGGCATACCTTGTTGAATTTTGGCTTATTCTAGAGAGAGAACATGTAGAGCATTCCCTGCACGAAATATTTTTTGTATGGATATGAAAATTTTAGACAAAATACTATAGAATGCACTCTAACCAATACATTTGGGATTACCTAATTTGGATCTGTTATGAAGAAGTTATGACGTTTTTACCTGAAACACCTGTTTTAGACTAGTTTCAGGACTAGCCAAAAACCCTATTTTCCACGGAGTTTAACTCCAAAAATACAACGACCCACAAGATTAAATTCATACCACAGATACTTGGATATGTTTTCTCAATGACCTATCAATTTCATAGTCTAAATCATTCTAGAAAAACATTTATTGGGAAAATGGTGAGATGACCTGTAAATAACATACCTTAGAAAGCATCATCAAAATAATTTATCCTCCCTTGAATTTCAACCTTCTTTACTTCACCTTCTCTCTGAAATTCAACTTAGATATCCTTTGTTTACCTCAGTCACTTGTAAATATTCAATATTCTCAAGTGTTATTAAAATGAGAGATCCTTGCCTCTTATTTATACTTTCATGTAGCTCCCTCAAGGGGTTACCTTTTAACCATCTTAACCCACTTTCCTTATTTTAGGGTTAACCAACTTCTAACCACTTGTCCAATTACTAATTTATCCATTAAATTTATTATTTAAATAATTTATTTTGTATCCACTTTGACTTATAGTACATTCATCACTTCACTTTACCTCAAGGGGTTACCTTCTAACCATCTTAAACCACTTTCCTTATATTAGGGCTAACCCACTTCTAACCACTTGTCTGTTAGGATATTTAGACACTTAGGAGTTAGTTAAGATCTACTTGGTCTAATATGTCGTTAGGTAAAAGTGTGTTTCTTTAGTATGCATTAGTATGCATTTGTAGTTAGGCAATCCGACGGTCACGATATGTTCCTGACA
>ML779490.1:1108830-1119445 GCA_009831015.1 Picea engelmannii | reverse complement strand
TACAGTATTGGGCAGAAGCAATCAACTGTGCAAATTACATAGTCAATCGCACTCCCACAAAGGCTCTTAAAAATATAACACCGGAAGAAGCTTGGACTAAAATTAAACCATATGTAAGTCACTTCCGTGTATTTGGCAGTATATCATGGGCTCACATTCCTGATGAGAAACGAAAAGCATTGCAGCCTAAAAGTGAGAAGTGTATATTTAGTGGTTATTCTGAAGATGTCAAAGGTTATAGACTTCTTCAGCCACATTGTAATGAAATTATTCTTAGAAGAGATGTTAAATTTGATGAAAATCTCTTGGCCTGCAAGCCTGATTCGGCTGGTGTGCCTTCTTCGGCCTGCGAGCCATCTTTGGCAATTGTGCCTTCTTATGTTTTTATTCTGGATTCTTCTTCAGATGATGACAGTGAGGATGAAAATCCACCTCCGCCTGCTGACATTCCTCCAGATGATTCCTTTGAACTTGAACAAGCACCAGTTCCACCGCTTCCTAGATGGGTCCGTTCAACACAAGAAGCAGCTGGTGATCTTGTTGGTAATCCTTCAGATCAGCATCAAACACGTTCACAGTTCCAGCGAGCCTCTTCTCTTTTGGCTCAAGTTTCAGAAACTCATGATCTGGTGCAACCCTCCCCACTCTACGGAGGATGATCGCTCTCACTAGGACCTTCTTTCTCCTCGGCCCGAAGAACTCAAAGGTTCTTCTGATCCCCTCGCAGGAATCCTTCGTACCCACAGTGACTCTCCACTCGCGCGATCCTCCCTTCCTTGGTTATCAAAGGATCGGCCCTCGTGACTTCACGAATTCAACAACTGAATATTAGACACTCGGATCCCCAAGACCCGATGTCTCTGGTCAACATTGACCTTCCTTCAGTGTATCGGGACCTCGCGCTATCGCGACTCGCATCACTATACCTTCGGGGTCCCAACTCCCGAGATCCGAAACACCGAGATGCCGACAAACTCACTATTTCATCTTCTTGCTTCCTCGCCACTCGTGAGACCAATCTCTTGACCCTTTAACTCCCGAGACCCGACGTCCCGAGATCGCCTTACGAACTTTCGATGCGTCCAATCCACGAATAGAGTCACGCTCCTTGTGATCTCGATCGACGGCTTCTGTCCAATCTGAGCTTTGAAATTTCTTTCGTCTGCACTGTAGACTTCATGTCCACTTTTTCTCCTTACACAAATCCCGAATAAGAAACGTCTCTCCACGAGACCCGTCCGCCAACCTGCTCGCTTCTCCTTGCGACCTGTTCCACGGATGTTCTCACCACTGCTATTCAACTACTTCGAAGGCTTATCTTTCCTGAGCTCTCACAGCTTCTGAGCTTCTTCTGGAAACTTCCTGCACGCACTCCTTGCCGATGCTCTTCAACCACGTCAAGTTTTGAAGACTTTTGACCCTGTGCACTCCAGCAGCAGCAGTCTGTCAATGCCTTTGCTCTGAATCGCAACTCTGAGACCTCGTCCAACCTGCACACATCTTGCACGGTTCTATCTACCCAAAACAACTTCTGGGTGAACGGGAATGAGAGTTAAACTACTGAGCCTCATCAACGCACTCTATGCGGATGAATTCAACTTCACTCTATGCAGGAATCTCCTGGCTCAAACAGAGAAACAATTGAAACTCACTTCCTCATTCTCTCAGATTTCGAACCTACCATGCAATCACATATGCAACATATAGAACATAGGCAAAACAAGAAGCAAATATGCAACAACATAATATCAAAAATACACAGAGAATGATCACAGCCATGGAATTGAATCAAAGTCTTCCTTCTATTAATTCAATCTGTGTATGGGTGTCCTCCACAAGTTCTCTTCTTTCTCACTTCTTTCTCCTGGTTCTCATATGAACGCTCTGAATGATAATCTAATGCTAATAATACAATAATACAAAGGAGGGTGCCTATATTCCGTTTGCCCTCTCGAATTCTACAACTATCAAATCTACAATTAATTCCTATCTATCTTTACATCAATTCTATTAAATGCCTCATCTACCTAAGGACGAGAGCTTAAAGACTCAAGATCCATTACATATACAAAAATGCGCTTCTTATGAATGACTTCATTTAAATGGCGGTGCAACAACTTTCCAAAGTATTTCGAAAGTAATATGTGTTGGTGTTGTCCAGCTGTTCTTCGCTCCATGCTGGCTCGCTTGATGAGTTGTAGATGCTCTTGCATCATACTCCTCGGCTCAAAAGATTTCATGGGCTCATGTACGGTGTGCCCATGTTTCTGGATAACTGCTTCTGTCTCCCAGCTGGCATCCTCCACTGGGTGATTCTTCCATTTTACCAGGTATTCAAAATACTACTTTCGCCTGGTTTTCTTTCCTGCTCGTTGGTCCAGTATACATTACATCTGCAGCTTTTCAGCTATCGACATCTACTTCTGCCACTGGACTTCCGGTTCTTCAGTTGCAGCCCCTGCTCCTGCAATCATGTATGGGTATAAATCTGAAGTATTGAATATCGGAGATATTCCGATGCCCTCTGGCAACTCAAGCTCATATGTGTTCTCCCCAAACTTCTTCAGGATTTTGCACGGTCCAATCTTCTTCATCTTGAGCTTGTTATATGTTCCCCTTGGGAACCTTTCTTTCCTCAAGTGCGCCATAACTATGTCCCCAACTTCAAACTGAAGTTGTCTCTTTCTCTGATCTGCTCTGCACTTATATTCTTGATTGGATTTCTCCAGTCACTGCCTCACCTCTGCGTGAAGTTCCTGCATTGCCTCAGCGAATTCTTCTGCGTTCGCGCTGCTAGTTTCAGCCTGTTCTGACTCCCTGAGCTTAGAAACTCCTGTCGGCTTTGTCCCATACAAAATCTTAAATGGACTCTTACCTGTACTCCGATTCACTGAATCGTTGTACGCGAACTCGGCCTGTGGCAATATCTGATCCCAATTGTTGTGATGTTCCACCACTAGGCTTCTCAATAGATCTCCCAGACTCTTGTTGACCACTTCCGTCTGCCCATCTGTCTGCGGATGGTATGCTGAGCTAAAAGCAAAATTAGTCCCCAGCTTCTTCCATAGCGTCCTCCAAAAATGACCTATGAACTTGGTATCCCTGTCCGAGACTATGCTTCTCGGCAATCCATGCAATCTGACGATCTCTTTGAAAAACAAATTCACGATGTGCGTCGCATCGCTGGTCTTATGACACGGAATAAAATGTGCCATCTTCGAGAACCTGTCCACCACCACGAAGATGGAATCAACTCCTCGTTGTGTTCTCGGCAAACCCAACACAAAGTCCATGCTTATGGCCTCCCATGGCCTTTCGGGTATAGGCAACGGCTGATAGAACCCTGTGTTCTGCTTTCGACCCTTCGCGTGTTGACATATCCTGCATCTGTCAATAAATCGCTTCACATCTGCCCGCATGCCTGGCCAATAATATGATTCGCTCAGCTTGGCGAATGTTTTGTCATGTCTGAAATGACCTGCTAATCCACCACTGTGTTTTTCTCTCACCAAATTCTCCCTCATGGAGCAATTAGGTATGCATAATTGATTGCCCTTAAAAAAAATCCCTCCTGGATCATATATTCCAGCCACAGACTCTGATCCCTGATAACTGGATTCTCAGCTGCTTCATATGCTTCTGCAAAGTCTGCATCACCTGCATACATATCTCTCAGATTCTCAAAACCCAAGGTCTTGACCCTGAATTCATGCAGCAATAAACATTTTTTGCTCAAAGTGTCAGCTACTTTGTTAGCAGTCCCTAAAATGTGCTTAATCACAAACGTGAAATTCTGCATGTACTCTACCCATTTTGCATGCTTTTGGTTCAACTTCTCTTGTTGACTTATAAACTGAAACGCATGGTTATCGCTATACAAAACAAATTCCTTGGGTATCAAGTAATGCCTCCACTTCTTCAATGCCTGTATGATGGCATAAAACTCTTTGTCATATGTGGAGTATTTTAACTTTGCATCATCCAGCTTCTCATTGTAGTATGCAACAGGTCTGTCATCCTGACTTAGGACCCCTCCAACAGCATACCCGCTGGCATCACACTTCACCTGGAAGGTTTTCTGAAAATCAGGCAACACTAGAATTGGTTGCTCTGTTATCTTCCGCTTCAACAGATTGAAGCTTCTCTCAGCCTCCGCTGTCCAATGAAAAACTTTATGCTGCTTCTTCACCGTGTCCATCATTGCTACGCTAATCCCACTAAAATTCCGAATGAATTTCCTGTAGAAACTAGCCAATCCGTGGAAACTCCTTACCTTGAAAATATTTCTCGGTGATGGCCAATTCCTGATTTCTTCCACCTTTTCAGGATCCATCTTTAGTTCATTCGCCGAGATTACAAAACCCAAATAAATGAGTTTTGTCTTCATGAAGGAACACTTCTTCAAATTAATCAGCAGCTTCTCCTGTTGTAGCCTTCTCATCACAATGGCCAAGTGTCTTAGATGTTCAGCCCTGGTCTTACTGAAAATCAGTATATCATCCAGGTACACGACCACAAATTTGCCAATGAATTCCCATAGGACTTCATTCATCAGCCTCATGAAAGTACTTGGCACATTTGTCAACCCAAAAGGCATGACCAACCATTCATACAAACCCTCGTTTGTTTTGAATGATGTCTTCCATTCATCTCCCTCTCTCATCCGGATCTGATGATATCCGCTCTTGAGATCAATCTTCGAAAAGAAAGTTGCCCCACTCAGGCAATCCATTAGATCGTCCATTCTTGGCAGTGGAAATCTGTATCTGATGGTGATATTGTTTATTTCCCTGGAGTCTGTACACATCCTCCAGCCTCCATCCTTTTTTGGACTTAGTACTGTTGGAACATCACACAGACTGAGACTCTCTCTGACCAGTCCTTTGTCCTGCAGATTCTGTACCTGCCTTTTGACCTCCTCGTTCTCCTGAGGTGTCAACCTGTACGCGGCCTTATTCGGTAAACTTGCTCCGGGTATGAGGTCAATATGGTGACTCACACTCCGCATCGGTGGCAACGAATGAGGTAGTTCGTCCACGATGATATCAACGAACTCTCCCAACAGTTCCTGAATCTCCTCCGGCAAGTCGTCCACTCTTGTGCTTGTCACAACAATTTTTGGCTTTCTGATAACAAAGAATTGTGGATCTTCATTCTTCTCCATCTCCGTGAGAAGTTCTTTTCCACTCATGAGAAGTATGGTACTGCTCACTTCCAGCTTCACTTCTTTGTCCTTTTTTGGAAGCAATGTATGTGATCTCCCATCCTTCTCCAAGGTGTATGTGTTCATCCTCCCATCATGAACCACCTTTCTATCATACTGCCATGGTCTACCCAATAAAACATGATAGACATCCATGGGAATGACATCACACAGGATTTCATCCTTATATTCACCCATTTTAAATTTAACCAAGCATTGTTTCGTAACACGTACCTGGTGTCCTTTCTGCAGCCATGACACTTTGTATGGACTCGGGTGCTTGTTATCTCCAGTTCCAATTTCTCCACCATATCGGTCGAAATGAGATTATCGGTGCTTCCGCTGTCCACTATGACCTTGCATTTCCAGCCCTTGGTTTTGCATGTGGTCCGGAACAGTCTTCATCTTTGCTCCGTGTCCTCCACTTCCTTCTCAGGTTTCAAGAGAACTTTGCGCACTGTCAGTGACTTCCCACTTCCAGTGTCTTCATCCTCAACATCACGCCTCTGCACCTTAGCGATGTGAGATTTTCCTCTCTCCATTTTTCGGTCTGGACAGTCCACGGCTTTGTGACCGTCTTTCCCACATGTAAAACATGTGATGATTCCTCCACGGCCTCTTTCTCTACCTCGAGTATGAGGAATAACGTTGGCGTCAGCATAATCTCCTTGCTGATCCGTTTGTTGTCTCCTGGGCTCAAAATATTGCTACCTCTGCTATGAGGTTCCACCTCTTTTAGCCCTACCCTGAGGTTTCTGCCATTCCTCCTTGGGCTTCTGAGTTCTTTCTTGGGCAATTGCTTTGCCTCTAGGCTGACTCCTGCCTCACCCTCACTGCCCCTGCTTGCGGTTCAACTTCTCTTTGGCTTTTAGAGCCATTTAGTACACATCCTCAACTATTCAGATGGTAACCATGCTCAATTCATCCTGAATGTCATACCTCATACCATTCAGGTATCTCGCCACCTTTTCGTCATCACTCTCCCGGTGACCTGCTCGAATGTTGAGCTTGTAGAATTCCTCAGTGTACTCCTTCACCGTCATCAACTTCTGTCTCAGGTTCTGCATGCGCCTGAACAGAGTGATCTGGTAATCCCTCGGGATGAATTTCTCCTTCATCTTGGCGACCATCCGATCCCAGCTCTTGATCTTCTGTTTTCCTTTGCAACGCCTATCAGCCTGCAATTCATCCCACCATAAGGCTGCATGTCCTTTTAACTTAGTAACAACATGCCTTACCTTCTTGTCCTCTTCGATATCCTCATAATCGAAGTAGGTATCGAGTGCTCGGATCCAATCCAGCAACTCTTCTGCGTTTATACTTCCCTCATAGACGGGAATGTCCATCTTTGTCTTTGAGTTCATCCTGGCGATGGCTCTGATTAACCTCTCTGTCGAGGCATCCTCTGTTGTGACTTCACCTTCATCATGTCCAGCTTCCTCTTCCACCTCGGAATCACTGAACTCTCTAGCGCCGACTCCGCGTCGCTGAGTTGTTTCGATTTCTTCGAGTCTCGCCCTGAGATCTCATATCTGGCGTTCCATCTCTGGATTTCCTGCTGGCCTTCCTCTTCTTCGGGCATCCCTGTCTTCACGATCAGGCGACTTCCTCTCTCTTCTGGGCGGCATGGTGAAATCTGATTCTCTCTGCTTGATCCGAAATCGGATTCAGAAGTCTGACAGGGCATGAAAAATGCTCAAAAATGAAAGTGCTCGGAATCCGACGAAACCAACACCATTGCGTCCGGCTCGTCTTCCTGATTCCGATGGTATAATTTTATGTCAAACGGAGTCCGTATGAAGAAGATATCGCATTTTGTCCGCCGAGCCAAACAGGCAAAATTTTGGGATGTTGACTGTACATATCCATACAGTCCGTACAAGACACGTGTCAGTTCGTACAGGGACACGTGGCACATCCATACATGTGACATGTGGCATGTCTGTATAGGTGACACATGGCAGCATCAGGGGACGACACGTGGCAGGTTCGTACGATGATGTCGCAGGTTCGTACGATGATGTGGCAGGTCCGTACAAAACACGTGGCAGCCTCCGGCAGTGACACGTGTCAATCAGTTTTGGCGTTTTGGGCATACGGCTGGACCAATCATGAGGTGACACGTGTCACCACTAGAAGGGTGACACGTGTCACGGGATGACGTCAGCAGCCTACGTGGCTCGAATGACATGGCGTACGAAGGATGACGTGGCATGGATGACTGGACCGTACGGCTTCTGACGTGGCGCTAACGTGGCAAGCTGACTGGGCGTACGACAAGGATGACATGGCAGTACGGCAGATGACGCATGGCTGGGACATGGGCCAATTATCAGATGACATGTGTCATAGTTTGATTGGTTGTAAAGGTGCCACGTGGCCCAGTCAAGGGCTACCATGTGGCACCGTTTGATTGGCTCGTTGGTTTATTATGTAAAAATTGTTTTGGCTCGGTCGGGGATCGAACCAGTGACCTCCCGGGAGCGAATGATTTAACGGAATAGGCTAACCATATGGTTGGTAGGTAGTTCTTGTAATGCAAACGATTCAAATGGTATTTAAGGTTGTTGTATTGTATATGCTGCGGGGGGTCGGGCTGGGGCTTAGCCCCGACCCCCGGTTATATTGGTTGTAATGTGACCCATGGTGTGTTGCGCGAGTGTTTACGAGTGGCGCGGGTAACACTCTAGCCCACGGTCCTATCAACATAAACATGTGACCAAAGGTTAGCGCGGGGGTATAAAATATAACCGTTATTTATATGGTTGGCGTGTTAAAGCCCACGGTTATGCGCCATGTGACCAGGAGTATGCCCAGCGAAAGGGGCAAGGCCAGCGCTTAGCCCAAGGGCTAGCGCTTGGCCATATGAGTGTTAATATGACCAAGAGTGCGCCCTTTGGGGGGCTGTTCCTAATGTTTAACCATATTATATAGTTGCAAGTGGTTATTAAACCAATTTTTGGTTATTTAATGTAATTTAAACCCATTTTTAATGTAATTTGGGAGTTATTGGGTTTTTTTAGAGCTTAATTTTTGGGAGGAAGTTGGAGATTGATAACCAACTTTCCCACTATTTAACCAAGGCTATGTTGAGGCCATTTGGTAAGCTTATGGAGCTTTTTGACGGTTTTGGAGAGCAGAGATGCTGAGGCAAAGCCAGGTCTAAGCCAGTTTGAGGCAGGGAAGCTGTTGAGGTAGAGATGTTGTCGGACGATTTCTGAGAGCTCGGTATATCCGTTTCAGGTGCCGTAAGTTGTGCAAGATTCTAGAGATCATGGAAAACATGACCAGATCAGTCTAGAATCTAATCGGCATTGTAAAGATGTACTAATAAGCTTTCGAAAAGAAATAAAGAAGCCTCCCTCACAGAGAAAAGGCCCGGAGACGTAGGCAAAGTTGCCGAACTCCGTTATCAAACTTGTGCATTATGGTTTGCTGTTTTTCATTGCTTTTTCAGATCTGAAATTATGTTAATGGTTGTATAATTCATTTCTTTTCTCGCTCTTTCGTTAAGTTTCCCGATGGTCAATTAATGCATGCAATTAAAAACTCAACCATAGTCATTCGAAAAATCCGGACGGATCACTGCTACCTGAACAAAGAGAACTCTTAACCCTGCTCTGATACCACTTGGTGCAACCCTTCCCGCTCTACGGAGGACGATCGCTCTCACCAGGACCTTATTTCTCCTCGACCTGAAGAACTCAAAGGTTCTTCTGATCCCCTCGCGGGAATCCTTCGTACCCACAGTGACTCTCCACTCGCGCAATCCTCCCTTCCTTGGTTATCGGAGGATCGGCCCTCGCGACTTCGCGAATTCAACAACTGAATATTAGACCCTCGGATCCCTGAGACCCGATGTCTCTGGTCAACATTGACCTTCCTTCGGCGTATCGGGACCTCACACTATCGCGACTCGCGTCACTATACCTTCGGGGTCCCAACTCCCGAGATCTGAAACACCGAGATGCCGACAAACTCACTATCTTATCTTCTCGCTTCCTCGCCACTCGTGAGACCAATCTCTTGACCCTTTAACTCCCGAGACCCGACGTCCTGAGATCGCCTTACGAACTTCCGATGCGTCCAATCCATGAATCGAGTCACGCTCCTTGTGATCTCGATCGACGACTTCTGTCCAATTTGAGCTTTGAACTTTCTTCCGTCTGCACTGTAGACTTCATGTCCACTTTTTCTCCTTACGCAAATCTCGAATAAGAAACGTCTCTCCACGAGACCCGTCCGCCAACCTGCTCGCTTCTCCTTGCGACCTGTTCCGCGGATGTTCTCGCCACTGCTCTTCGACTACTTTGAAGGCTTATATTTCCTGAGCTCTCACAGCTTCTGAGCTTCTTTTGGAAACTCCCTGCACACACTCCTTGCCGATTCTCTTCAACCACGTCAAGTGTTGAAGACTTCTGACCCTGCGCACTCCAGCAGAAACAGTCTGTCAATGCCTTTGCTCTGAATCGCAACTCTGAGACCTCATCCAACCTGCACACATCTTGCACGGTTCTATCTACCCAAAACAACTTCTGGGTGAATGGGAATGAGAGTTAAACTGTTGAGCCTCATCAACGCACTCTATGCGGATGAATTCAACTGCACTCTATGCAGGAATCTCCTGGCTCAAACAGAGAAACAATTGAAACTCACTTCCTCATTCTCTCAGATTTCGAACCTGCCATGCAATCACATACGCAGCATATAGAACATAGGCAAAACAAGAAGCAAATATGCAACAACATAATATCAAAAATACACAGAGAATGATCACAGCCATGGAATTGAATCAAAGTCTTCCTTCTATTAATTCAATCTGTGTATGGGTGTCCTCCACAAGTTTTATGCTTGCTCACTTCTTGCTCCTGGTTCTCATATGAACGCTCTGAATGCTAATCTAATGCTAATAATACAATAATACAAAGGAGGGTGCCTATATTCCGTTTGCCCTCTCGAATTCTACAACTATCAAATCTACAATTAATTCCATTCTATCTTTACATCAATTCTATTAAATGCCTCATCTACCTAAGGACGAGAGCTTAAAGACTCAAGGTCCATTACATATACAAAAATGCGCTTCTTCTGAATGCCTTCATTTAAATGGCGGCACAACAACTTTCCAAAGTATTTCAAAAGTAATATGTGTTGGTGTTGTCCAGTTGTTCTCCGCTCCATGTTGGCTCGCTTGATGAGTTGTAGATGCTCCTGCATCATGATCCAGAGACATTTGCAGAAGCTTCAGGTCATCCAGATTGGGATACAACAATGAATGAGGAGTATCGTTCTTAAATGGAAAACGATACTTGGGATCTTGTACCTCTTCCAAAAGGAAGAAAACTTGTTAGATGCAAATGGGTATACCGAACTAAGTATGCATCAGATGGAAGTATTGAAAGACACAAGGCT
>ML779490.1:1081737-1107315 GCA_009831015.1 Picea engelmannii | reverse complement strand
GTATTCACTTTGAATTATAGTACACTCATCACTTCACTTTATTATTTACCTTCTAAAAATCTCTTAAACCACTTTGACTACTTTGACCTTTTGGGGCTTCTAGATGACTCATGAGGGTTCTCCAACTTCACATGGCCATAAATTTCTAACCGTGAGGAGTTATGTGATGTTCCACATACCACCGAAAATGGCATGGCATGTACTACCCATATATAATATTATTACCTTAAAATATATTAAAACTCATACCATTATACATCAAACAAACTTGGGTCCATTACCCAAACCTTTGTGCTACCGGACTTTATTCAAGGGTTGGCATCAATGACAACCAACCTTAATCAACATTCAACTCTAGGAAATATTTATAATTTATCTTACATATTGGAATTTGATTGTACTAATAATGTCATATATTTTGAAGCCTTGATTCTTGGAATTGAAAATGGTTTCAATCTTGGTTGTTATCATCTTACCATTTTTGGGTATTCTGAACTTGTTACAAATATGGTTCGAATAATTTATACCCCCTCAAACAAGTTGCTTAAAAGGTATACACATGTAGTATGGTATTTAATCTCAAATTTGTTATCTTTTAACATCACTCATATCAGGAGAAAATTGAATTCTATGACTGATATGCTTGTTTTTGCAGCTAGTCCTACAAGGAAATTACTTCCTTAGAGGCCTGATTGTACATTTATGTCTTTATATCATCCTCACATTCTTGTTACTGTAGAGTCATGGAAAGTTTTTCCTCATGATGAAAGTATTTGTGCCTTTTGTAGAATGAGCCATTAAAACAAAAGGAAATTGTATCTCTAGAAGATAATAAGTTTCCTAAAGGATTGACTTATATAGAGAGCTCATTCTTGTCTAGTGATGTTGGAAACAAAAGGAATAAATAAGGGGAGGAGTCAAAAATAAAAATTGAAGAACCATTTCAGTGAACATTGGGACTCAAGAAGACCCAAATATTTTAAATATTAGAGCCCAATGTGCAGAAGAAGAAAAAAAAGAATTCATGGATTTGTTATGTGAATTTAAGGATGCCTTTGCTTGGTCATATGAGGATGTATGTGGTTTTGATCCTAACATTATTAAGCATGCTATTCCTATCAAGGAAGAGGCAAAACCGGTAAGGAAAAGAAAAATGCCTATTAATATGGGTTAGAAGCTACTATTAGAAAGGAAGTTGAAAAGATTTTTAATTCTCATATTATCTTTCTTGTGAAATATTTTGAATGGGTATCTAATATTTTCCTAGTATAGAAAAAGAATGGTGATATAAGACTATGTGTTGATTTTCATGCATTAAATAGGGAAAGTGTAAAAGATAATTTTCATCTTCCTAACATGGAACTTATGTTACAACAAGTTGTAGGATCACAAATGATGTCCCTTCTATATGGATTTTCATGTTATAATCAAATTCGAGTCAAAAGGGATGATGAATACAAAACCACATTCACAACACATCTATTACCCAAATATTTCTTGATGATTTAATTTGTCTATTCTTCTTGATTTTCCCTTTTCTAAATGGGGATTGGATTTCATTGGTCTAATTAATCCTTCATCTTATGATGGCCATATTTTTATCTTGATAAAAACAAGCTACTTCACAAAGTGGACTAAAGATATACCTCTCAAACATGCACAAGATGAACATGTAATTTATTTTTTGGAGTCTAATATATTTTCTCGTTTTGGTTTTCCAGTCAAAATAATTTTTGATAATGGACCAACATTCATATCTGGAAAGTTTTTTCCAATTCCTTCATAAATTTGGGATGAAGCATTTCACTTCATCTACATATTATCCACAAGGAAATGGGCAAGTTGAATCAACAAATATTTTTTTTTTCAAAATCATTTAGAAGATCATAAATGATAAACCTCTCCAGTGGCATACTTTACTCATTTATGCATTATGGGAAAACCTATCCACTACCAAAATAAGTATTGTCCAAACTCCTTTTCAGTTATTATATGGCCAGGAAGAAATGATCTTTGTAGAACTTAAACTGACTTCCCTTAGATTAGAAATGTAGGCAAACGAGTTGAACTCTACTGAAATCCCTCAAAGGATTCATGCTTTGCTAGCTCTATAAGAACAAAGGAGATTTTCTCTCAAAAATATTAAAAAGAGGCAACATTTTGTTAAGAAATATTTTGACAAGAGGGAAAAATAAGCTACATTTCTTGCTGATGAAAAGGTTTTACTATGGGATTCTTCTTATGCTGACAAAGGTAAACATACAAAGTTTCATAATTTATGGTTGGGTCCTTATATAATCGCTTTTTTTTGTTGCAAATAACTCATATTTATTAAAACACACAGATGGACGATTATTTTCCTACACAACTAATGGTTCACATATGAAACAATATGTCGAACTTGGATGATTTCTTGTTATTTATAGTGTTTCATGTATATACTTGATTTTTTGTTTGTATAGTTTTGTTTCCTTTATTTTTTTAATTTTATGTTTTGATTTTCCCTTTTCTTTGTTTTGGTTTTGAAATGTGGGTCAAAGCTGGATCAATCAAGTTGTCTGTGTAATAATTAAATTGCAAAATTTTTATTAATTTGTTTGAAAGAAATATAAACAACAAAGATGAATGAATTATATTTGAGTATGAAATGCTACTTATGTAGTATTTGTTGAATCTACCAATTTCCTTGTTGAGACTTGACAACTACAACTTAATCCCATTATCTTCTTTCCTATTCTACCCTCCATGAGTAATTATTCAAGAGAATATTAGAATTTTTTTATGAAAAATTATGTTGAAATACCTGAGAAGAAGAAATGTTCAGCAAAATTTAATTTTAGGTTTCAATTTTTTTATTTTTTTTTGAGTTCTAGTCAATCATAAAATTGACTTCCCTGTGGAGTCGTCATATGTTGACTCGAAATCGCATCCCCTATTATAAAATAATGCAAATAATTGCAAGGCATATCTATACAATTATAATATAACATTAATAGGTGGGGTCCCCTATAAGAAAACACATAAATGATTTATTTTCATGCATTTTCCCCAATACATTATATATTTTCATATCAATGGCATTATGCCGAAGCTTCAAAAGTTATGGTGTGCAATTATTGGCATGATTAGATGATGTTATTGTTGATACTGAGAGGGGGGTGAATCAGTATCAAGTACAATTTATAACCTTTTTCAACTTATACTTAAACCATTCAACTATATCCAATGAGGAATGAACAATAGTATAAGAGTTACACCAATACACCCAATACACCATGCACAATATATGAGAAATAATCAATAGTTATTGTTCAAGGGAAGTAATGACTTCCAAAGGTAGCTACAACTTCCAAATGTAAAGGGAGGGATAAACCTCCAAGAGGAAGATACAATCCTCCAATATCAAGAGAGATTTGAAGTCTCCATCCTTTCCCCTTCCTTCCACCCAAGAATATATGAGAGATAATAAAAATTTACATTAAATCATGACCATCAACCAATCATCACATAGAACCTGATAATGATTTCTGAGACTTCTTTAATTTATGCAATTATTCAATTCTTGGAGTACTCTGATCCTGTAGATAATATTACTCAATGTATTCTCTGAAACTCCTCCAATTTTCACTCCTTTAATCCTCCCAAAAAAGAGGTTATAGAAAGAATGGTAGACTTTATTCAATTCTGGTCTATTCAAGAGAGTGAACTTTCACAGAATGCCTTGCGCTCAATAATTAACATCTGATTCTGAAACTTGTACAAAAGAAACTGAAGTCCGTAATATTTCCAATGAAATTTGTCCCACTTCATTTGGATTCTCTATGAATAAGTTATGACTATTTTACCCAGAACACCTGTTTATTGACTAGCTTCAGGACTGGTCACAAACCCTATCTTCCATAGAGTGTATCTCCATAAGTATAGCGAATAAAGAGCTGAAATTTTTACCATAGGTACCTTGATATGTATTCTCAATACCATAGTGATTTAACCATCTGAATCGTTCTCGAAAAAAAGTTATAGAAAAAATGCTAAGATGACCTGAAAATAACATACCTTAGAACACATCACCAAAAGACTTCATCCTCCCCTGAAATCCGGCCTTCTTTTCTTCTTATTTCCTCTAAAATTTGACTTGTATCAAATGAATGTATAATGTTGTTTATTTATACCATTTATTTCACTTCCTTTTAACATTAGGGCCGACCTGCCACTTTCTTATTTTGTAATTCTTTTCTTTAATTATCTTCAGGGCCTACATGTACTTCCTTCTTCAATTCACTTTGTCATCTTCAAAAATTCATTTCTCCTCAACCATGAGGATCCACGTGATGTGAAACATACCACCAGAAAAAACATGATGTATACTATCCATCCATGGGTGTTGTATTTGCATGTGCATTTTCCATCATGTCCAAATACCTTCATCAATATTGCAGTCCAAAACCCATGACTAGCGTTGACATCAATGACAAAAACCAATCTTCCAACAATCTCCCCCTTTGTCATTGATGTCAACACTCATTCTCCCCCTATCATCATGATCCCAATTTCTCTGAGGATCCACGTGACATGCCACATGCCACCGGAAACAACATGATGTATATTATCCATCCATGGGTGTTGTATCTGCATGTGCATTTTCCTTCATGTCCAAATACCTTCATCAATATTGTGGTCCAAAACCCATGAGTAGGGTTGACATCAATGACAACAACCAATCTTCAAACATTTATGGATTGAGGTGCTTCAGTTTGATGCATGATAGTGATGGTTTCTTCACTTCATTCTTCAACATTCAACGACTTGATATTTATGAAACATGAAAATTATTTGATCTGCACTATTCCTATGATTGCATATGCAATACAAGTCATCATTGAATCAAGACATATAAACTATAATATTGACATACACCTGCAACAAATATAAGTTCTAATGGGTTGAGAGCATAGTTTTATGTTCTACATATATATGGAATTGTTTCATGCCTATACAAAGGCCTTGATATAAATCTATTGTCAGATAGTTGGTTTAGATTGATGGATAGTTGGTTTGGATTGTTGGTTTTCATTGATGTCAACCCTTGGAGAGTGATATTGTATATTGATGTCAACCCTTGGAGAATTATGGTAGTGAAGTCCGGTAGCAAAAAGGTATGGGTAAGGGAACCAAGTTTTTTTTGAGATGTAAATGCATGAATATCAGCGAATACGTAGTTAAGACTAGTTTAGATGGATAGTACATGTCATGCCATTTATGGTGATATGTGGAACATCACATAAATCCTCACGGTTAGAGAGTTATGGCCATGTGAAGTTGGAGAACCCTCATGAGTTATCTAGAAGACCCTAGGAGGTCAAAGAAGTCAATTATTCTAGAGGATCCCAAAAGAAGTGTACTAGTCAAATTGATGGTAACTAGGAGTTAATCATGGGTATATTTGTTGCATTAAGAAAATAATTAAACATAAATTAGTTGCAACAAGAAGTTGCGAGTTTGGTAATTATGGTAAAGTAGTTGTTATGATAAGATTGAATAGTCAAAGTGGTTGACCAAGAAATAAATAAAATAATAAAGTGGTTGCAAATGATTGCAAGGCATATCTATACAATTATAATATAATATTAATAAGTGGGGTCCCCTATAAGAAAACACATAAATGATTTATTTTCATGCATTTTCCTCAACACATTATATATTTGCATATCAGTGGCATTATGACGAAGCTTCAAAAGTTATGGTGTGTGATTATTGGCATGATTAGATGATGTCATGGGTTGAGGTGCTTCAGTTTGATGCATGATATTGATGGTTTCTTCACTTAATTCTTCAACATTCGACGACTTCATATTTATGAAACATGAAAATTATTTGATTTTCATTATTCCTATGATTGCATATGCAATACAAGTCATCATTGACTCAAGACATATAAAATATAATATTGACATACACCTGCAACAAAGATTAGTTCTAATGGGTGCAAAGCATGGTTTTATGTTCTACATATATATGGAATTTGATCATGCCTATACAAAGGCCTTTCTATAAATCTATTGTTAGACACTTGTTTTAGATTGATGGACAATTGGTTTGGATTGTTGGTTGTCATTGATGTCAACCCTTGGAGAGTGATATTGTAGATTGATGCCAACCCTTGGAGAATTTCGGTAGTAAAGTCCAGTAGAACAAAGGTATGAGTAAGGGAACCAAGTTTGTTTGAGATATAAATGCATGAATACCAATGAATATGTAGGTAAGACTATTCAATATGGATAGTACATGTCATGCCATTGATGGTGATATGTGTAACATCACATAACTCCTCACGGTTAGAGAGTTATGTCCATGTGAAGCTGGAGAACCCTCATGAGTTATTTGGAAGACCCTAGAAGGTCAAACAAGTCAATTATTCTAGAGGCTCCTAGAAGAAGTGTACTAGTCAAATTGATGGTAACTAGGAGTTAATCATGGGTATAGTTGTTGCATTAAGAAAATAATTAAAAATAAATTAGTTGCGACAAGAAGTTGTGAGTTTGGTAATTATGGTAAAGTAGTTGTTATGAGAAGATTGAATAGTCAAAGTGGTTGACCAAGAAATAAATAAAATAATAAAGTGGTTGCAACAAGAAGTTAATTAAGAGAAAATAAGTTATGAATTGACTAATTATATAAAACTTAGTTGCAACAACAAGTTGTGAGTAAAGAGAAATTATTTAAATAATAAAGTAGTCAAAGTGGTTGCAAAGAGAAATTATTTAAATAATAAACTGGTTGCAACAAGAAGTGGTGAGTTTACTATTTATGAATAGTCAAAATGGACAAAGTGGGTTAATGGGTTAGCATTAGAAGATGGAGTAAGGGGTAAAGTTGTTAGAATGAAACTTCTAGAGGAATGCACTTTGAAAGTATAAATATGTGAGCAAGGGACTCCTATTTGCACCTATTTTTTTAACATAATTGAATATCCATTTGTGTAAGGTTATTTTGGAAGTTATTATTGATAGATCAAATTTGCGGCAGAAAATCCATGACAACAAATTTGCAACAAAAAATTTGTGCTAGCAAATTCGCAGCAAAAAAATCATGGCTAAGAAAAATTCGCGACAAAAAAATTGTTGCAAAAAAATCGCGGCAAAAAAATCGTGGCAACATTACTGCAGAAGCATAACCACAGTAGCAGAACCGTGGTAGAAAAATCACTGCAGCAGAATCACAACAACAAAATCGTGGCAAAAAAACCACATCAGTAGAATCATGACAACAAAACTGCAGCAACAATTTAAGTAGCCGCGGGTGATTTGGAAGCTACACGAAAGTTGACAGAGGTTAGATACAACATATCTATCTACAATATCAACAGGTATATTATATGTTTATGTGTAGTTGGATGTTGGTACTTGTGTGAGACATCGTTATGGGAGATTAATGATTTGTCCTAGAAGGACTATTGTATGTATAGTACTTGTTGTAGTGAATGGTGTTTTAGTCAAATCTATTGAAGTATATTGATGGTGCATGTCTGAATCGTATTGGTATATCCTATGGTACAACGTGGGAGGATTTTGTTAGTGGTCTTGATATATGATTGGTAAACACTTGAAGCTACATAACAATGATGTTTTGGCACATGATTTGATGTGAGGGTTTATGGTATTTGGTTATGGATGGTGTGATGTATCGCTAGAGAACGTTTGATGGTTATATTGGTATATGTCTTTGGTATATGTTTGAGATACATGTTGGGGAAGATAGTTGATGAGTGGAACATATATGAGGTGTATGGTATGGTGATGTTGGTACATCTTGAGAGTCATATTTTGATCTATAATTGATGCATGATTGGTACATATTTGGTACATTGTTAGAGGCACTTGTTAGTAGTATTGTTGGCACATGCTTTATGGATGATGTGGCATATATGGCTTGTTATACTTTTAGAAGAACATATTTATTGTGATACATCTTGTTGATGTTTGTAAGTAGTCTTGGTTGATGCATATCTTGGTGATATTGTGCATATGGTTGAGAGTTGTCTAGGTGATTGATCTTGGTGAATAAATCTGATTGGTTGATGAGATTGATGAGATAAGTTGATGTGACAAGTTGTTGTGACAATTTGTCTTGTGAATAGTTGATGCACTTGTGTTGTTATAGGTTGACAGTGATAGGTTTAAAGTGTCAATGTTTGATTCAATGAAAGGTTGTCTAAATTTGGAATTTATATTTTAGGGCGGTAGGACGGGGCAAGAAAAGGGGGTTGTAGCCTCCTTCCGATTGGTGTTGGAGAATCAGGGAGTTGGTTCTTCCTTCAGGTTGGAGCCTGAGAATTAGGTGGTTGTAGCCACCTTTTGGTTGTCTCCGTAGAACATAGGGGGTTTTAACCTCCTTCTGTTTGTACCTAGAGAATTGGGGAGTTGGAGCTTCCCCTAGGTTGTAGCTTGAGAAACTAAGGGGTTGGAGCCTCCTTCCAGTTGGAGTTAGAGAATTGGAGGTTAGTGCTTCCTTGAATTTAATTATTAAAGACATATAAGAAAATCATACCATGGTTTTATCTCGCATTGAGTTTCCACGTAAAATACTAGTGTACTTTGCATTGTGTGGATGTGTCTATTATTGTTTATTATGCACTGATGGATGTTAATGTTATATGATGCAATAACATATTAATGATGAATTGATGGACATTGTTGAATAATTTAAAGGAATATACATTGTGGTTAAAATGATTAATAAGTGGTATAAATTTCTCATTACTTATTCACCCCCCCTCTCAGTAATCCAACAATTGGTATCAGATCTGATTCCTTTAGTAAATAGTTTAACCATTGGAAGGAGATCATGGAATATAATGAGAATGGAGTACCATTGTTTAATGGTCAGAATGGTCTAAAGTATGATATGTGGAGCATAAGTATGAAAACCTTTTTAGAGGCACAAGGATATTGTTAAATTTGGCAGCATCGATAGTCATTCTCCAATGAGAGGCCATATGGGCCACCTTGAGTCTAGCCAGGGATATTTGGAGAATCAATCAGTCTTGTGAGGTATTGACAAAATCCAGGGGGAATGTACAACCTCTTTGAGTCAAACCAAAAGTCAGGATGAATGAGATGCTATGTGAGTCTAATGAAAAATTCAGGGGGAACATACAACCTCTGTGACACCATAGAAAAACTAGTGAAAAAGTTAGGGGGAACATACAACCTCTGTGAGCCTAGTCAAACCTTGTGAGCCATGAGAAAAAGTCAATGCATCTAGCAAAAGTTAGGTTGAATATAAAATTCCTATGAGCTAGAAACAAACGATATTCCTAATATTGCAAATGATATAAATTTATCGATCTAGTGTGTTGGCACATGTAACATTATCCACCATGAAGAGAATTTTGAATTGCCTTGTAAAGAGTTAAGTTGTAACTGGAGTCTCAAGTCTATTTCTATTTTAGAACTAAAATTATAATGTTGAGTTGTAATTGAAGTCTTAAGTCTAGTTCTATTTTAGAACTAAAGTGTAATGTTGAGTCGTAACTGAAATCTTAAGTCTATTTCAATTTTAGAACTGAAGTGTAATGTTGAGTTGCAACTGAAGTCTTAAGTCTAGTTCTATTTTAGAACTAAAGTTTAATGTTGATTTGAAACTAAAGTATTAAGTCTAGTTCTATTTTTGAACTAAAGTGTAATGTTGATTTGTAACCAGTCTCAAGTCTAGTTCTAAGTTCAAACTAAAGCATACTAGTCTCAAGTCTAGCTCTATTTTCGAACCAAAGTGTAATGATGAGTTGTAACCAATCTCAACTCTAGTTCTAAGTTTGAACTAAAGTATGAAGCTGAGTTATGATTAACTTATGAAAACATTTTACTATTTTGAGTCTCTCCTCTTCTCCTCTTCAACCTATATAAGCAGAGGTTGACCCCTCTCTTCAACATAGTTTTGATATGCAGGTTAAGGGTGAAGCAATAGAGGCACATATCAGTGATAAAGAGGCAGCATACCAAAGTAGCATATCAGTGTTGTATATCAAAAATAGAGGCAACATATCAGAGGTGTATTTCAGTAAGGTCTTTTAGGTCTTTGTCAGGTCATAGTCATTTTGGCAAGCTCTTTAAGAGAAGAAAATTCATGGTGGATATTTGTAAGTGATCTTACATTATTAATGCAATAAAGAAATATTGTTTTTTGAGGTTTTTCTCCCTGTACAGGGTTTCCCCAGGGTATATGTGTTGTTGATGTGCATGCTTACTCATCTACATAGTTATCGCTATTCGATTATGATTTGGTATTGTTGAAGTGTATTAAGCTGGAATCAAAGTGTTGAAGAAAATAAAAGAATTAATCTGCATAAGAAATCAAGCTCATAATTTAACATGGTATCGGAGCTTAGGGTGTGTTAAAAATCTTGAAGTGCAACAACAAGTACACACAGATCCAAGATAGCTTGATTAAGTTTCCAGTGTGAGGTCCATGGCATCCTCCATTTTAATCAGGGCCGAGGATAGGCTCGAAGGAGCTACCAACTTCAATGTGTGGAATCTTCGGATAACAAATATCTTGCAAGAAAATGATCTTGAGCAGTATGTGACCACAATGGTGGAGGAACCCATGAATAATGTAGGAAGAGTGACCTTCAGGAAGAGTCAAGCAAAGGCCAAGCGAATCATCTTTGACTCAGTCAAAGATAGTATAATTCCTTCAATGACTTCGTTAATGACTGCCAAGGACTGTATGGATACCTTGGTGAATCTGTATGAGAAATAGGCTCCAATTCAGAAGAGGACACTTAAGCACAAGCTTAAATATTTGAATATAGAGAAAGGTGAATCAGTGGAATCTTTATATTCCAGGATAGCCCATATCAGAGATCTTATTTTGGTCACAAGGGTGACAATGGACGATGATGATTTAGTGCAAGCCATTTTTTACGGTCTTCCTTCTTCATGGGAGACCTTCTTATCTAGTGTAAGTGGGAGAGATATTCAACCCACGTTTGAGAGGCTATGGCATGATTTCCTATAGGAGGAGAGTCACACAACTACCAAGAGTGAGCCAATGAAATAAGAGCACTTAGATTTAGTGTCAAGATTCAAGGGAAAGAAGAAAGGCACTTTCTAGAAAGGCTCTCAGAGGAAGCCAAAGACCAAAGGTACATTCAAAGGAAATAATATTGATACATATAAGATTAAATGCTTTAGTTGTAATAAGTTGGGTCATTTTTCTAAATATTGTTGGTTTAGAAAGAAATATCCTATGAAAGGGAAACATCATGCCTCAACTGCTAAGGATGATGAATCCAAAAGAAATAAAAAAAGTCCTTCTAATGAGAAAGAAAATAGAAAATAATATTACTTGGTTTCTTCTTTATCCATTTTAGTTTTCACGGGGCCAAAAACTTGGTTAGTAGACAATGGTGCATCAAAGCACATGACAGGGTTCAAGGAGATCCTCTCAGATTTTGAGACAAAATATTTTGCTGAGAATGTTGATCTTGGGGATGACAAATGTTACAAGATAGAGGGAGTAGGCTCTATCTCCTTCAGATTGGAATCCATGGCTAGACTTCATATTGATGAAGTATTATATGTTCCAGGGCTCAAGAAGAATCTACTATCAGTGCAACCCTTGAGGAAAAGGTATATTGGGTGATCTTCAAGGACAAGAAGGCACTACTATAGGATGAAGTTAGCCACTTAAGTACAACAAAACCCATTGGAACTCGTAGTGGAGGACTGTACATCATGTTAGGATAGTCAGTTCAGTCATTGGCTCATGATGCGACTAGCTCCAATGAGTTTTGGCACATAAGACTTGGACATATTCATTACAAAGCTCTTCCATATCTACAAAGCATGGTATGTGGCATTCCCTCTATTTCTCTTAGTAAAAATGAAATTTGTAAGCGATGCATGCTAGGTAAAAATATAAAGAAAGCATTTCCTAGTAGTGAAAACAGAGCTCATGGCATCTTAGATCTAGTTCATTATGATGTATGTGGTCCCATTTCATCTCCCTCACTCAGTGGTTGTTTGTATTATGTCATTTTTATTCATGATTACTCAAGAAAATGTTGGATATATTTTCTTAAATCTAAAAGTGACAAATTTGATAAATTCAAACTGTATAAAGCCTTTATTGAAAAGCAGATAGGGAAGCACATCAGAATCCTTAAAACAGATAATGGAGGAGAGTTTGAATCTCTTCAGTTTGGGGATTTCTGCAAGTCAGCAGGAATCAAGAGACATTTGACTGTGCCATATAACCCTCAACAAAATGGAGTTGCTGAGAGGAAAAATAGGACAATTTGTGAGGCAGCGAAAGAAAAGATGTTTGACCAGGATCTGCCAAATTATTTATGGGAAGAAGCTACCTCCACTACTGTGTATATTCAGAATAGGTGTCCACATGCAATCTTGAAGGACAAGACTCGTGAAGAGGTCTTCTCAGGGATCAAACCTGATATAGGGCATCTAAGGATATTTGGGTGTCCTATGTATATTCATGTCCCTAAGGAAAAGAGGACAAAGATGGAACCCTCAAGAAAGAAAGGGGTTTTTGTGGGGTACAATGAGAACTCCAAGGCTTACAATATGTATGTTCCAAGTCAGAGGAAAATAGAGGTAATAAGAGATGTGACTTTCCATGATGAATCCACATTTAAGAAATCCAGAGAGCTTAAGCAAGAATCAAAAGCAATTCATCCAGATTCACCCTCTTCTAAAAATGAAGAGTCAGATGATCAGAGGGAGGAACCTCGTGAAGGGATAAGTAATGAGCCCCTAGAACCTGTTGAAGTGTTAGAAATAACTCTTGAAGAAACTCCAGCCAAAAGGAAGCCAGGGTGGCTTAAAGAAATAGTGCAGGAAGCAGAGAGGATAACTGCTCCCAAAGGAACTTTCAGGGAAAGGAAGAGGCCTCATAGGTTTGGAGGCTGTATTGCACTGGTGAGAAACATTAGTGATGTATAACCTTTTTCATTTGAATAAGAAGATAAATTACAAGTATGGAAGGATGACATGCTTGAGGAATACAGGTCTATTATAAAGAACAATGTTTGGGACAATGTGTCGAGGCCAAAAGACAAATCAGTGGTTTCTTCCAAATGGATCTATAATATCAAACATGCAACTGATGGAAGTGTGGAAAAGTTCAAAGAAATATTTGTAGCCATAGGCTTCACTCAAAAAGAAGGAATCGAATACGAAGAGACTTTTTGCCCTGTAGCTAGGTATACCTCCATTCAAAATATTATTGCTTTAGCCTCCGTTCTTGGTTGGAAGCTACATCAGATGGATATAAAAACAACTTTCTTGAATGGAAAGATTGAACAGGAGGTCTTTATGGAACAACCAAACAATTTTGTACTGCATAACAAAGGCACTCATGTATGCAAGCTAAGGAAGGTCGTGTATGGTCTTAAGCAAGCTCTGAGAGTTTGGTATGACATGATTGATGGCTTTCTTAAAGTCCTGGGCTTTCAAAAAAGTGATGCTGATGAAAATTTGTACTTCAAGGTAAGAGGTAATGAACTTGTTATACTAATATTGTATGTTGATTATCTCTTTCTAACAGGATATGAAAGGATAATAGCCTGGTGTAAGAGGGAGCTAACCTCATAATTCGAGATGAAAGACTTAGGCTTGATGCATTACTTCCTAGGATTGGAAGTATGGAAAAGATAGGGCAAGATATTTCTGGCACAAGGAAAATACATAGTGGATGTACTAAAGAGGTTTGGTATGATGGATTGCAAATCCATGTCTACTCCGATGGTTACCAAACTGAGGAAGCTTCATGATTCTGATACAGGTTCAGATTTGGTGGATCCCACCATGTATAGGTAGTTGATTGGATCATTGATGTACATGATCCACACTATGCCAAATATATGCTATGCAGTGATTGCAATGATTCATTTCATGAATGAATCGAGACAGAGACACTAGGTAGTAGCAAAGCACATCTTGAGATATCTCAGAGGGACCATTACTTATGGTCTGAGATATACATCCAATTGTAACGCCCCCATTCAGGGTTGGGCAGGTGCTACTTCGCGAAATAACAATCTCATACTTAATTCTATATATAAGACATGCATTTAAGAAAATGAAACACATTTGACTTAGAGTAAGCATAAGAATTACTGCTAACACAAATATTCTTTGGCATTAACAATAATTCATCTGCACAATATAATACATGATAAAATATAAGCATCACATGCATGCAAAACATAACATTTAACATAAGATGATACTTATCTTTGAAACTATGGTAATTCCACCAACCACGTGCAGGCCTTCCATGAACCTACCAACCTTAGACCATGCTGCTCATCAAGCTCAGCAGTGGGTCACCCCCGAGCTGGGACTAAGCTCCACCCCAAGGAAAGGAATCCTAGGCTAGGCTGGGGTTACAGGGAAAACAACACAGAACAACTGGAAGTATTCTTCCTAGGATGCCTTCTTACGCCCACTACTCACGGACTCTCATTCCCCACATTCCTGCTCCGCCTGGGAGTATACACCTTCACAAGAACAGTCCATCAGTGCTTCACCTCCCTCTCTGGGTCTTGGCAACAGGCCGGATCAGGAAGTCTCAGAGCTCTGTAGCTGGTGCTGGACTCTCTCTAGGAGAAAACCACTTCCCAACAAACTCTCTCTGGAATAATACACGTAAAAGAGGGAGGATTCTCTCCCAGGAACCACTTATGGCCACTGCCCATAGACTCTCCTTCCCCACATGCCTGCCCCACCCGAGGAGTATACACCTTTTTTTTCACCTAGAGAGTCCTTCGACTGCTAACCTCCCTTACCTTGGGCTTCAGCAAGAGGCCGGACCAAAAATCTATGAGCTCTGTGGTAGCTACAGGGTTCCTTCCAGGAGCTCTCTCCTTCCTCCGCAAACTCTCTCATCTAGAGAGAGTCGCTCATAGGCTTAGTAAAACCTGCCTCTTCAATAACAATCACATCCCTCACTTGGAGAGAGGTTACACACAAGCTCAACATGAACTTACACTAGTCAGCAAGCCACGTGCAATCTAGCACTGCGTGGCCACAACAGTCAACTGGGTATACAGTCACGGGCTTCCCAAACAGGTGATAGTCACATACTTCAACCCAACCATCTTAGCAATCAAGGAATAGACTCACGGTTATGGTTTTCTTAGGGACACATGACCATCAATCCACGCAGGGGTCGACACAGGCTCGACGGTTCAGAACAGAGGGTGTACCAAATTTCCCAGGAATCAACACAGACCTTTTCCCTGGTTTTAGAATTGCACAAGGGTATCTTGCAGAGGTTAGACAAGACTCACGTTCAGACGATCGACGGTGGAATGGAGGAGGAACCCCCATCATGGCTCAATTCAGCAGTTTTAACTACATACACTTGGGTTGACACTTGTCACCCATGAAACTGCATGCGTTACATTAGCATGTGTTCCTCCCCATTTGGAAGTCACTTGTCATTCCAAAAGAACTTAGGATAAAACATATATTTCACATGGTCTTTTTGGAATAATATTAAAACATTATTCCCAAGGACTTAAGCCCCTAGGCTCAACACTTAGCTCCTCTTCCCACCTTCCAGCCCCTAATCCCTTGCCCACTCTGTGGAAGCTTAGTCCCCCATCAATCATTCATCGTGGTTGGTCTACACACAACGGTGTTTATAATTTTATTAATGTTCTGCATAGATACATGTACAAAATCAGGCTCTTGGCCTTCAACACTTAGGCTCTCTGGCCTAATAATCACATAATCCCACCAACTTATATTAACTTGGCTCACCAGCCTATAAAAAATAATTACAATTCATTTCATAAACATGATTTACAACAGGGCTCGGCCTTGGGGACATTACAATCCCCCTCCCTTATTTTTTCACTATCCTCGGTGCAACTTTCACACAGCATCAACAAGATTTCCAAAATATTGAAAAATATGCGGGTATTACGCCCATATAGAATCCTCATGCTCCCATGTCACGTCCTCAAGACCGTACTAGGTCGACTGGACCTTTACAAGCTCAATAGCTCGATTCCGAAGATATTTTATTTTCCTATCCAATATGCGCATAGGATGCACTTGCAGGACACCTTCTGGTTCCACCTGAATCATATTCCAATCGATTACATGATTAGCATCAGGTATATATATTTCTTAAGTAATGAAATATGAGACACCTTAGGTATAGTCATGGATGCGGTAATGCAAGCATATATGCAATGTATATATATGTATATACAAACAAATTTAATAACATTAAAAGTGTATACAACATACACAACATACAATAAATAGAGAATTGTACTTATCTTTTGAGAGAGAAGACCTTCCACCCCGGAGTAGGGCTATGACTCCATCAGGGAAATGGCTTCCCAAGATAGCCATGGTCCACAATCTTTATCCACATGGTCTAGGCCAAGGTACCAGACCTCAGCAACACTCCAACCATTCAAACCTCGGCAGTACTCCAACCAATGGTCTCTCATTCCCCACATGCCTGTCCCACTTGGGAGTATACACCTTCACTAGCACATTCCATCGGTGCTACACCTCCCTTTCCTTGGGCTTCAGCAACAGGCCAGACTTGAAGTCTTAGAACACCGTGGCTCCAGGAGTTCCAACTGCCTTCTAAGGTTTTCAAGCAGCATCTTCCCAAGATACTCTTTGTAGCCAACATTTATATTTTGTCAACATCATCTCATCTGCATCAACCACATGCAGTTATCCTGAGAGAAGATAAAGGAATTCATTTAGGAATTCCAATTAGTTCGAAAGGAAATTCAACTTTTATTCCCAAAACATGACATTCTATTTCATGATTCATCTTGGCTATTGCCACATTATGAATGCAGCCATCCTTGTGATTTTCCACGGGCATCAAACTGCATACAATTTTCCCGCAAGACTTCATCTTGCATACTACCAACAAATTGTCAGTATTTTCTATACATCATAATTCAACATGTACAACATCTTATGCAATAATCTTAGAATTTCCTGCACCTGGATTGTAACTTTCTTGTTGCAATGTTTAATAGTTCATGAAATGTTCTCAACTTCAGGGGTTAGCAACATTTCGGCCATTAGTATAATTATTTCCATGCAATAATATATATGCATGTACTTACAAAACATATTCAACCATTGCATTTAGTATACAATTCTATCACTCATTATGCATGAGTGCAATTCTCAATGCATTCTTATTCAGTGCACCTTGCATTGAATTACATAATGCTCTGTATCTCAATAATGTATCTCACCATCCATGAGTTGGAATTCTGGCCAATGTGTTGCCACATTCTCCATACCTTGTCATATTCAACCAGGTCCTGGTCTCATACATGACTAGCTTACTGGCATTTATTCCTACAACCAGTTTTTATCTTTAATTCTTTGTTTATTAACCCATAACCAAATTAACATGACATTCTACTATGTCAATGTGTGCATTCAGAAGCTAAAAAGATTTGAATTAATACAGGCCTACAGCCTTTACCACATCCAGTGGTATGCATTCAATCATATAATCATGTGATTTTTTTAACATATCTCTGGCTGAGGAAATTCTTACCAAAATTTCCTTTCAACAATTATGCAAAAAGAGTGATAAAAACTCATACCTGCATGGTTTCCATTAAAAATTATACTACCTGAATATCTGATAGAAGTAGAAGATTTCATGCTTCTTTTATCAAACTTATAACCAACACTTCAACTCTAACGTAGACCTCCGACCCTCGGGCCAAGATCCGCACAGGATCGTTCTAAATTCTCCTCGAGCCGAAGCGGCTCCTTTGATTCCCTGCTGGAACCTCCAATGAATCCGATCCACAGGTCCTTCACGAAAACCCGCCTTGCACAACTTGATGTCAGGTGCGAGCCTCACATTTCCATGCGACCACGACCTTACCTTAGCGCAAGTGCCTCTCGCAACTCGCGAGTTCATGAGTCGAAGTCCCTCGACTCCTCTTTCTCCAGATGTTGATACCCGAGATGTGATATGGGTATGGCTCCTCCTTGTTAGTTCCTTCCACACATAACCACCAGCTAGGGCTAAGTTATAGCACTACTTGCAACTCGTGACTTCGTGAGTTGGAGTGTTGATCCCTCGTGCTCCTCCTTTGAGAATCCCCGAGACACGAAAGTCAACGATGAGTTGACTCCTTTCCAGGCGACGTGTGTCCAGCACCTGTCACCCACTTCCCCTTTCTCTGGGCACTTATTGTTACGCCACTTATCAACCACACAGTACAAACCTAATGGATGTTCCACGTGTTCTACGAGCCCTCGGTGCTTGACACTTTGTTACCTCGCAGTCAAAAATAATTTCTTTCCACCCCCGATACGCGATACCACATGGAGGTTCTGATCCAACGGTTCTCCCGTGGCTTAGATCCAACGATTTTGATCTCCTTCCCTGCTCCTCGTGACTCAGGACTTCATGGAACCAAGAATTTGGTCTGCCCTCTAAACTCACAAACCCTGAATTTGCGATTTCTTGAATGAGATCAACAAATGTTGTTGATCCGGATCTGACAGTTGCTATCCTTTCTGAGCTTCAGAGTATCGGAAGATACTCAACCTTAATTTCCTCGCTTCTCTGCAAGATCCAATGAATCTCACAACTTCGACACTTCCTCCAAGAAGTTTCTCCACAATCCATATGACTCCTCTCCTTTGTGACCTCCTAGAGGTTAAACTCCGTGCGCCTTCCTCCAAATCTCATGACTATCGGTTCTTTGCACTAGATTTGACGACCCAGATCTCTTCCTCTCCAGTTGATCTAATGACATCTATGCTCCCTCCTGAGCTTTAGAACTTATTGCTTCCCCTTGGAATATTTTCTGAAGTTTCAAAGGCCTCGACCTTCGCTTCCCCTACAAGCTCAATTCCTTTGAATCTCGCATGTGTTCTAGGAACGTTGTCCCTCCTAAGATTTGTCGTCCGTGAAACCTCAAAGGGTTCCTCGACCTCCTACTCCTCTTTGTTGTTACTCTATGCACAACAACACTATCATTCCTGAGCTTCAGAACTTGAATCTCTAAGGGATTCAACCCTTGCCTTCTCCTTCAAATGGAGATTGGTGCCCTCTGGAAACTTCTTTCTCAAGGACACTTTGTTGAGCCTATAGGGTGTTTAGTAACCCTGTGAGTGTCTTCCGGTGAAACTTCTCCTATCTCAGAACTCGAAAGAGTTCCTTTTGTGCACACTTCCACCAACTCGATGCCCTTCCTGGAAAAGTTCTCCAGAATTCTCAGTGACTCTGTCTTCTCACTGAACTCAAAATAGAGTTCTCCTCAATGCATCCTGCACATTTTCTCAATGCCCTCTTGGCAGAGTCTCACAGAATTCTCAGAAATTTTGTCTTCCTTCTCGACACTTCTCCTTTCTCTGATCTCAGAATAGAGTTCTTCTATGCACTCTATGCACTTGCTCAATTCCCTTCTGGTAGAGCTTCCACAGAACCCTCAGTGATTCTGTTTTCTCGGTGATTTCCTCTGTACAGTCTTACCTCCAAGGATTCCTACCATCTGTTTAGGTTCTCAATGACTTCTTTCCAAATATCTTGGCGTCAATTCTTCTGGACTTGACTTCCTCCCTAACTTGAAGGATTTCGAATATTTCAAAGGCTTCGATGGTTTTTTCCAAAAGACTTTCTGGTGCCCTCCTGGCACCCTCTACACTCGTCTCCTGGAGTCTTTTGAACTTAAAACAAGTTCCCTCTATAAGCACTCCTTGTGTTGGATATGCACACTCTACATACAAAAGTTCTACGCTATCTCTTCTGAGATTCGTTTTTTGAAGTAGAAGAATTATGTGTCTCTTCCATTTCTTTGCACTTTGTGGCAATTCAAATCAGTTCTGGAACTCGTCAACCTTCTGCAATATAAGTGTGCAGACGACTATAATTTGTTAGGCCTTCATTTCTGACAATTCCTTCATCATTCATAAACAATCCTATTTAAGAAAATGTTTCAATTTCATGAATTTTTCGAGCTCTATTCGGCTCTATAATTTTGGGTGATAGCTCCCTCTTTATTAGTCCCTACCCACATGACCAAGGGTCATGACCAAGTGCTAGACTACTAGGTGCTACTCGGGTCTTTAGCCTTCAAAGAGTTTAAGGCACACACAACTATCTCCCGGGGTTCCGATTTACCGAATTCACGTAAATCGGCTGGATCGACGGTCTACATTTACCCAACATCCAACGGTTAAAACCCGTTGTGGTTCTTCCATCTTCGAAGATTTTGGGACTTCGGGACTTCCAGTTTTGGGGTTTCGTTCCTCGAAGCTCTCATACTAGCTTCCCTCTCCAACCCCCGAAATCCGAAATTCTATTTCCCTTACCCTCCGGGTCCACAGAGCACAACTGTCTCCCACATCGACCATGGCAAGTGGCACACTCAGGAGGGTCCACGTCACCTTCGGTGACATCATCGGGTCCCACCACTCTCACTTTTCTTCTCAACCCACTGGCACGTGGTACACACCCATGTGTCCACATCCATTCCAAGTGAAATCCAACGGTTAGACCTCTCTCAGATCCACGACATAGATGCTTTCGACGTTTCGGGCATCGGGTTTCATGCATCCACACAAATTCGCCTATTCTGGACCCCCCCCCCTTATTAAAGGTAGAAAGGTTTCAAAGGGGTCCAAAATCCAATCTTGTCCGTAGATCCGAGCGCCCCAATACAAGCCGTCGAAACCTGCGTGCTCAATTCCGNCCCCCCTTGTTAAAGGTAGAACGACAAAGGGGGTCTGGAATGGAACCCTAGCTATAGATTTGGGCGCACAGATTCTGGATGCCCAGATTTTCCCTCCGCTTAATGAAATTATGGTCTATTAATATACTTGATCCAATGGTCAAGTTCCTCTCCTATGATCTACGGTGTAGATCATTTCGGGATTTCATGTACAGTGATTTCACACTCCTGTGCAACTTCAAAGGGTTTTAAACCTCATGCACATTCTCCAGATATGACGGTCATGAGGGTTCTCCTTTCCTCCCGAACAGATCCTACGGCTCCAACACTTCATGCATTGAGCTCTCTCTCTCTCCCGGTGGCCATCTACCACACCGACTACAGTTCTAAAATACCACTAAACCTCATGATCTTTGTAACACAGTCAAGTGACTCCTTGACACTCAAGAACATTCTGGGGTTTGAAATTGGCCCTCCCGACACAATTTCTTCTCAAAAATTTTAGTCTGAAGACCACTTATCCATCCCATCTAGGCTCAGCGTTGAAACCTTGGCTTTGATAACATTTTGTAACACTCTTTCATACTGTAACTCTCTGATACCAAACTGTAATGCCCCCATTCCGAGCCGGGCAGGCGCTACTTTGCGGAATAACAATCTCATACTTAATTCTATATATAAGACATGCATTTAAGAAAATGAAACACATTCGAATCAGAGTAAGCATAAGAATTATTGCTAACACAAATATTCCCTGGAATTAACAATAATTCATCTGCACAACTGAATACATGATAAAATATAAGCATGACAGGCATGCAAAACATAACATTTAACATAAGCTGATACTTATCTTTGAAACTATGGTAATTCCACCAACCACGTGCAGGCCTTCCACGAACCTCCCAGCCTTAGACCACGCTGCTCATCAAGCTCAGTAGTGGGTCACCCCTGAGCTGGGACTAAGCTCCACCCCAAGGAAAGGCATCCTAGGCTAGGCTGAGGTTACAGGGAAAACAACACAGAACAACTGGAAGGATTCTTCCCAAGATGCCTTCTTACGCCCACTACTCACAGACTCTCATTCCCCACATGCCTACTCTTCCCAAGAGTATACACCTTCAAAATCACAGTCCATTGATGCTTCACCTCCCTCTCTGGGTCTCGGCAACAGGATGGATCAGGAAGTCTTAGAGATCTGTAGTTGGTGCTAGAATTTCTCTAGGAGAAAACCACTTCCTAGCAAACTCTCTCTGGAAGAATACACGTAAAAGAGGGAGGATTCTCTCCCAGGAACCACTTATGCCCACTACCCATAGACTCTCCTTCCACACATGCCTTTCCCACCCTAGGAGTATACACCTTCTCTGTCACCTAGACAGTCCTTCAGCTACTAACCTCCCTTGCCTTGGGCTTCAACAACAGGCCGGACTGGAAATCTCCGAGCTCTGTGGCAGCTACAGGGTTCCTTCCAGGAGCTCTCTCCTTCCTCCATGCACTCTCTCACCTAGAGAGTGTCGCTCACAGGCTTATTAAAACCTGCCTCTTCAATAACAATCACCTCCCTCACTTGGAGAGAGGTTACACACAGGCTCAACACGAACTTACACTGGTCATCAAGCCACGCGCAGTCCAGCACTGCGTGGCCACAATAGTCAACTGGGTATACAGTCACGGGCTTCCCAAATAGGTGACAGTCACATACTTCAACCCAACCAGCTCAGTAATCATGGAATAGATTCATGGTTATGGTTTTCTTAGGGACACGTGACCATCAATCCATGCAGGGGTCGACATAGGCTTGATGGTTCAGAACAGAGGGTGTACCGGCTTTCCCAGGAATCAACACAGACCTTTTCCCCAGTTTCATAATTGCACGAGGGTATCTTGCAGAGGTCAAACGGGACTCACGTTCGAACGGTCGATGGTGGAATGGAGGAGGAACCCCCATCATGGCTCAATTCAGCAGTTTTAACTACATGCATTACATCAACATGCATTCCTCCCCATTTGGAAGTCACTTTTCATTCCAAAAGAACTTAGGATAAAACATATATTTCACATGGTATTTTTGGAATAACATTAAAATATTATTCCCAAGGGCTTAAGCCCCTAGGCTCAACACTTAGCCCCTCTTCCCACCTTCCAGCCCCTAATCCCTTGCCCACTCTGTGGAAGCTTAGTCCCCCATCACTCATTCATCGTGGTCAGTCTACACACATCGGTGTTTATAATTTTGTTAATGTTCTGCATAGATACATGTACAAAATCAGGCTCTTGGCCTTCAACACTTAGGCTCTCTGGCCTAATAATCACATAATCCCACCAACTTATATTAACTTGGCTCACCAGCCTATAAAACATAATTACAATTCATTTCATAAACATGATTTACAACAGGGCTCGACCTTGGGGACATTACACCAATGGTGGTTTATTTCTACATGGGTATGTAGATGCTGACATGGAAGGAATCCCAGTGGATCAGGAGAGTACTTCTAGATACTGATTCAGTTTAGGATCCGCTATGATCTCTTGGTCAAGACGAAAGAAGGGATCCATTGCACATAGTACATTATAGGTTGAGTACATTGCAACAAGTGATGCTAGCAAGGAAGCAATATGGCTCAAAAAATTGGTTTCTGGGTTGTTTGGTGACAAGATTGAGAGGACGGTGGTTCATTGTGATAATCAAAGTCGCGTAACATTGATAAAGAACCTGGTATTTCACGACAGGTCAAAACATATTTCCATGAGGTACCACTACATTTGAGACCTGTTCCAGAGAAAAACTGTAAAGTTACAGTACTTAGCCACGAGCGAGAAGGTAACTGATATCTTGACCAAGCTTCTAACCTTGAAACAGTTTGTGTAGCTGAGAGGCAAGCTTGGTGTGGCTAAGAATGACTCCCTCACTGAGAGGGAGTGTTAAATTTGGCAGCATCAACAGTCATTCTCTAATGAGAGGCCATATGGGCCACCCTGAGGCTAGCCATGTAGATTTGGAGAATCAACCAGTCTTGTGAGTTATTGACAAAAGCCAGGGGGGACATACCACCTATGTGAGTCAAACCAAAACTCAGGATGAACGAGATGCTATATGAGTCTAATGCAAAATTTAGGGGGGATGTACAACCTCTGTGAGCATAGACAGTCTAGTGAAAAAGTCAGGGGGAGCGTACAACCTCTGTGAGCATAGATAGACTAATGAAAAAGTCAAGGGGAACATACAACCTCTGTGAGCCTAGTCAAACCTTGTGAGCCATGAGCAAAAGTCAAGGCATCTAGAAAAAGTTAGGTTGAATACAAAATTCTTATGAGATAGAAAGAAACGATATTCCTAATATTGCAAATGATATAAATGGATTGATCTAGTGCGTTGGCACGTGTAACATTATCCACCATGAAGAGAATTTTGAATTGCCTTGTAAAGAGTCAAGTTGTAACTGAAGTCTCAAGTCTAGTTCTATTTTAGAACTAAAAGTATAATGTTGAGTTGTAAATGAATTTTTAAGTCTAGTTCTATTTTATAACTAAAGTGTAATGTTGAGTCGTAACTAAAGTCTTAAGTCTAGTTCTATTTTATAACTAAAGTGTAATGTTGAGTTGCAACTAAAGTCTTAAGTTTAGTTCTATTTTAGAACTAAAGTGTAATGATGAGTTGCAACTAAAGTCTTAAGTCTAGTTCTATTTTTGAACTAAAGTGTAACGTTGAGTTGTAACCAGTCTCAAGTCTAGTTCTAAGTTCGAACTAAATCATACCAGTCTCAAGTCTAGTTCTATTTTCAAACTAAAGTGTAATGCTGAGTTGTAACTAGTCTCAAGTCTAGTTCTAAGTTAAAACTAAAGTATGAAGTTTAGTTATGATTAAATCATGCAAACAGGTAACTATTTCGAGTCTCTCCTCTTCTCCTCTTCAACCTATATTAGCAGAGGTCGACCCCTCTCTTCAACACAGTTTTGATATGCAGGTTAAGGGTGGAGCAATAGAGGCACATATCAGAGATAAAGAGGTAGCATACCAAAGTAGCATATTAGTGTTGTATATAAACAATAGAGGCAACATATCAGAGGTGTATTTTAGCAAGGTCTTTTAGGTCTTTGTCAGGTCAGACTCATTTTGGCAAGCTCTTTAAGAGAACAAAATTCATGGTGGATATTTGTAAGTGATCTTACATTATTAATGCAATAAAGGAATATCATTTGCTAGGGTGTTTCTCCCTATACAGGGTTTCCCTAGGGTATATGTTTTGTTGATGTGCATGCTTACTCATCTACATAGTTAATGCTATTCGATTATGATTTGGTATTGTTGAAGTGTATTAAGCTGGAATCAAAGTGTTGAAGAAAATAAAAGAATTAATCCTCATAAGAAATCAAGCTCATAATTTAATAGATATGATATTTGGTATTCAGTTGTGACAAGATATAATGCTACAAATAAAGAAAAGACTATAGCCAAGAAGGAATTGTTAGATTTTATAGCTCGGGAGGTACTCCACATGTTTGTCTTGTATGCATAAGTAGCCTTATATTTTCACCAATGTTGTAAATGTCGTGTCGGGGAAAGTGTCGGCGAGGGTCTAGAAGATATCATCTCGGCGACATCGGCGGAAAATGTCGGAATATGTCAAAATATGTCGGCAAGACCTCAAAAAAATACAAAAACAATCATTTTTTTCAATTTTTTTAATTTTTTTAAACTTGTAAAGAAACAACAACATCAAATAAACACTTTTATACATCAATATGAAAATACAACCAATAAATAAGATGCATAAGATGTCAAGTGGTCACATATCGTTACTAAACTGAAAATTCTGAAACATGTTCCTGATAGGATGATAGTAGATACA
>ML779490.1:1068422-1080265 GCA_009831015.1 Picea engelmannii | reverse complement strand
GCATCAACACTTTTGATAAACATTGTCCCCTTGGGACAACTAACCAAGAAGTTTAGAATTGATCTACCCTTCCCATCAGTCCACCCATCCGACATCACGGTGCATCCGGTGGTCTTCCATGTTTCCCTGAGCTGAGCTAATCTTTCTGTGAAGTTGGCCTTTTCCCCTTGAAGGAGACACCCTCTCAAATCGTGATAGGAAGGGCCCTTATACCTCGGGCAAACAATTTCAGTAGCTTCAAACATGGGATGGTAGAAGGGGTTATTGGCAATGTTAAAAGGTATATCACTCCAAAGAAAACATTTGGCCACAAGATTGTTGGCCTCCTCCGTCTCTCTTGTTTTAATCAATGACCGAATAGAAGGTTTCCCCCCAGGTCTTGACCTCATCACAAAGTAAGATGAGGTTGATGAGGGGGCTACAGAAGTTGAGGGCCCTGTGGCTGAGGAGTGGGATTGTGGTACTGCTCGTCCCCCCTCAGAGGCACTTGTTCCACTGCTTCTATTTGCAATGGTACATGAAAGTTCTTGTTTGCGAGCCTCAGTCGCATCCCTCTTATTAGCCATATCAATGAGTGATTGGTTTTCAATACGTACAATTTCCGAGGTACTTTTTTGACAAGGATCCACATCAAACCCAGGGATTTTGGCAAGGTGGTATTTCAAGCGGCTAATTCCGGCAAAAATCTTTTTGCCGCAAATATTGCATGTCAATACTTGTCTATTGGGAAGTTGCACTGGTTCACCATACACCCACATTGGATCCAATGCCTTCGGCATTTTCTTTAGATGAAAATATTAAACCTATGGCACAAAAAAAAACCAAAATAAACAGACCATAATGCAAAGGTTAAATAATTATTAATAAGAGATAGATGAATTAGAAATTTAGAATGATTGAATATTCCATTCAAAAACAATAAGAAGAGGCACATTGCACAATGCAAACCCTAGCCTAACTCTAAAAATAAAAAAAAGAAAGTTCAAATCTTCAAACAAATGAAAAAAAAAACGTTTTTGATCATACCTGGAAATCTTGATCTCTTCGCTGGCGCTAGTGGAAGCAAAATCCTTGGCTTTCTCCTCCTTGGATAGATGCACAATGGTTTTCCTCACACCTCTCTTGCTCTCTCACACTTCACAAGTGAAATAGAAAACAAAAAAATCTACCCGCGGGCTTTAAAACCCCTCATGCATTTTAGTTTTGGCAAAAACTTGGAGCAGGCCGACACTTTCCATCGACTCGCAGGTTAATGGGAAAGTGTCGTGGGTTAATGATAGTGTCACGACACATTGAAAGTGTCGGAAATGTCGCGACATTTTAAAACGAAAATTTTGGCAGGGTTAAAATTTCGGGAAATGTCGCGACATAACCGTTATATCGTCGACATTTACAACAGTGATTTTCACTACTAGACACTTGACTTTGTAATGGAATTTTATAAAGTTGTAATAAAGTGGTTCTTTTATTAAAGTGACTTTTTAATGAAGTGTAGCTTCTAATATTAAAGTGACTTTATTTTATAAAGTGCACTTATGTTATAAAGTGAAATTGTACTTTAATATTTTAATTGATTTATTTTGGATGGAATGAATTGTGTCCCTTGATCATGTAAAGGAAATATTAGATCTTGGCCTTTGGATTTAGGGATGGGGAAGGTCAAAAGACACTTGGAAGGTGAAAGGTCATTTTCAAATTATAAGAGAATGCATTGGGTAGTGTGCAAGACACAATGCAAAGAAGAGATTGAGATATTTTTGAGAGAGTTTTGAGGAGGAAAGGAACTTAGGGAAGCAATCTCAGTGCATTTCCCAAGAGATATTGGGCACATTTCCCAAGGAAAAACTCTTTTTTGTAAGTGATGAAATTTATTGCTATGAGGGAGGTCGTATTGTATGGATCCATACAGTCTATACAACAGAGAAGTGGGCACATTTTTTGAGGCAAGGAAGGCATGGAAATCGAGGAAGCTTGAGGATATTTGTTGTTGAAGGGAAGTCATACAGAATAGGTCGGACAACAATAGATTGGCATGATTTTCGAGGTGTTGTTTTCCTGGATGGGTTGTAAAACAGTACGAACTTGGCACATTTTTCAAGGAATATTTTTGGAGGGACGGCTTGGGTGTTGTAAGTGGTTTTCTCTTGGTTGTAAATGTAATCTTATTGCTGATATATCTTTCCTTAATCTAATAAAATAAATCTCTCTCTCTATGGGTTTCCCCACATTGGGGTTTTCCTTGGTTGGTTGCCTAAATTTCTAAGTATTACATGGATGTGTGATTGTTGTTCATTGTATTTATTTCGCTGCAAAAGTAATTGGCAATGTGTATTTCTTCTCATAATATTTTCTGAATGTGGGTTTATACATTTCAGAGTTCATATATGACAATTATCTCTAGGTTGCTAAGTGTATGACATAATATAGTGCTTGATGATTTTGTCATTAAATTTCTACAGGAATTGAAGAAGAATAACAAAATAACAATGAATTTCATTTGGGAAGGATTACTTGATCCAGTAAGAGAAAATGTTGGTAAATGTTCATCAGCTAAAGAACTTTGGGATAAGTTACATAATATCTATTCATCACCCATTACAGATTCAGAGAATGTCAAAGAAGATGTAATTACATATCAAGAGGAAAGGTGCTCATCATGTCAGACAGATTCAAAAGAAGAAGAGTATGAAATCAACAAAGGTATATTTTTCTATTTTAATTGTGAAAAAGGAGGACATCTTGAATTTGAATGCCTACATTTGAAAATTGAAAGTGATGAAATAGAAAATCCAAATGAAATAGAAGATACTTCATATATTAAAATGGAAAAGAATCATGAAGTGAAATACAGTCAACGAAAAAGATAACTTGAAGAAGAAACTGTCACCTTGAAGATCCAACTCGAAGAAGAAACAAGAAAAAAAGAAGTAATGAATATTCAAATGAAGAAGAAAGAAGAGGACTGCGAGAATCATGAAGAAGAAGTTGTCATGTTGAGAGTAAAAGTTGTCAAGCCTAGTAAAAATGTTGAAGAAGCACCCACATCATCAACAAGGAAAATTGAAGAGAAATGTCATCGGTTACCAGAAAACAAGAATGAAGAAAAACCCAAGAGTTATGTAGAAGACATTAAAGGTTATATGAATAAGGAAGAGTGAAAGCCTTAAATAAACCTAAATCATGATCATGATTATTCAAGGAAGGAATTTAGAAGGACTACACCACAAAGAAGATCATTCACTCCCAGGTATGCAAATTTATTTTATAGTCATTGTTTTTATTGTACTAACTTTGGACATAAGGTTGTAGATTGTAGGGATTATGAAAGAAATGTTTAAGAAATAAATGTTTATGTGGCCTTGTAGAATTTTGAATGCTTCAAATGCCACAACTAGGGTCATATAGCCCAGAATTGTAGAAGAATAACAATTCCATCCATGAAGAAAGAAATGGATATTAGATACACCAAGATTTGGAAAAGAAAAGAACAAGAAGAAAATAAAGTGAATAGAGAATAGGTCCAAGAAATCACAAGACACACAATATTTCAAGAAAAACAAGTGAAATAAGAACACACTCCAGAAATTACAAGACTTTCCATAGTTCAAGAAAGACAAGGAAAGCAAGAAAAAGAAGAACAAGTTTCAAGAACCATATTTTCAAAATCCGCATCAGAGAAAGATCATAATAAAGAGAAGGTAAAGAAAGAGCAGGTCCAAAAGATCACAGAATTTGCAGTAGTATGAGAAAGAAAAGAATATCAAATGAATAAAAAACATGTTCAAGAGATTGTAATTTCAGAAATTGTAGTGCAAGATGAATCCACAGATAGAAAGAAAGAAGTCAGAGTTCAGAGAGATGTTGAGTCTACCAATGAGGATGATGACTACATCGGAAATGTATTTTTCTAAGCCATCTGACTTGGAGACTCCCAGTTAATATGAATATTATACATGGGGAGTCTATGAAATAGTTGAGACGGTTTAGAGAACCATCCTTCAATAAACTTGCAAATTTCGAGTAGAAATATTCAGAGCAGTCAATTGGTAGAAGTACAGTATGACAGATTGATCAGTTGCAATGGTGAAGACTTCATGATAGTACAATGACATATGGGTCAAAATTGTGGAAAGTTGAGTAGCATAGTCATGGAAAGTATGGATAGAGATGGATTCATAAGAACACTTAGTAGGTTTGGACATATATATGACAGTGGATGAGAGCATGGATTTAGAGACTGGTTCATAAATTGGTTAAGAGATAAAGGAACATTATCATATTGGATGATAATGAAACATGAATATTTGAATTCTTATTCTTGAATGCTTTTCATATATGTCATTTTATTACACAAGGAATCACCAATGGACAATAACTCCAAAAGGAAGTAGGTACAGGAAGACTTATATTCTTCTACACGACATCTTGTAGATAAGTCAAATGAATAGATTCATATGCATGGAGAGAGAGTTAGAGGTTTGGAGAGAGAACAAAAGCATGATTCCATGGGGAGTGATGGTCACAGGGGGAGAATGAGCATCATGACTTCACTATTGCATCAAAGTAATACCCTTTTCCAAATAAGTAGAGACACTTCAAATGCAAAGAGAGAGTAATCAGAGGCTTAGAAACACATAGAAAGATCAAAGGAATATAGATAAGGGGAGAAACCTAAAGGACAATGCAGATAGGGGTAACAACCCTAAGAAGAGTTCAGTTAAGGGGGAGTATTCCCTAGAAGAGATACCCTTTTCCATTGATGTAAAAGGGGGATATATAGAAATATTGATGAGGATTATGAGCATGAATGTTAACATGACTAACTGTTGTCATCGATGTTTGTGTTTCCATCAATTCCAAAGGGGGATATTATCAGATAGTTGGTTTAGATTGATGGACAGTTGGTTTGGATTTTTGGTTGTCATTGATCAACCCTTGGAGAGTGATCTTGTATATTGATGTCAACGCTTATAGATTGATTTCAACCTTGGAGAATTTCGGTAGTGAAGTTCGGTAGCACAAAGGTATGGGTAAGGTAACCGAGTTTGTTTGAGATATAAAGGAATGAAGATCAGTGAATATGAAGGTAAGACTACACTATATGGATAGTACATGTCATGTCATTTCTGGTGATATGTGGAACATCACAAAACTCCTCACGGTTAGAGAGTTATGGCCATGTGAAGTTGGAGAACCCTCATGAGTTATCTAAAAGACCCCAAAAGGTCAAAGAAGTCAATTATTCTAGAGGCTCCTAAAAGAAGTGCACTAGTAAAAATTGATGGTAACTAGGAGTTAATCATGGGTATAGTTGTTGCATTAAGAAAATAATTAAAAATAAATTAGTTGCAACAAGAAGTTGTGATTTTGGTAATTATGGTAAAGTAGTTGTGATGACAAGATTGAATAGTCAAAGTGGTTGACCAAGAAATAAATTAAATAATAAAGTGGTTGCACCAATAATTTAATTAAGGGAAAATAAGTTATGAGTTGACTAATTATAGAAAAGTTAGTTGCAACAAGAAGTTGTGAGTAAAGAGAAATTATTTAAATAATAAAGTGGTTGCAACAAGAAGTTGTGAGTAAAGACAAATTATTTAAATTATAAAGTGGTTGCAACAAGAAGTGGTGAGTTTACTATTTATGAATAGTTAAAATGGAAAAAGTGATCAAGTGGAAAAAAATGGGTTAATGGGTTAGCCTTAGAAGATGGAGTAAGGGGTAAAGTTGTTACAAGGAAACTTCTAGAGGAAGACACTTTGAAAGTATAAATAGAAGAGCAAGGGACTCATATTTGAACCTATTTTTTGAACATAATTGAATATCCATTTGTGAAAGGTTATTTAGGAAGGTATTATTGATATATCAAATTCACGACAGAAAAATCACAGCAACAAATTTGCGGCAACAAATTCACAGCAGAAAAATCACGCTAGTAAATTCGCGACAGAAAAATTATGGAAGAAAAATCACAGCAGAAAAATCATGACAACAAAAATGCAATAGCATAATCGCGACAACAAAACCGCAACAACAGAATCACGGTAGAAGAACCGCGGAAACATAATCACGATAGCGGTTTTGGTAGCCACGGGTGATTTGGAAGCTACAAGAAAGTTGACAAAGGTCAAGTACAACAAATCTATCTACAGGATCAAAAGGTATGTTATATGTTTATGTGTAGTTGGATGTTGGTGCTTGTGTGAGACATGGTTATGGGAGATTGATTATTTGTCCTAGAAGGAGTATTGGATGTATAGTACTTGTTGTAGTGAATGGTTTTTGAGGTATATCTATTGAAGTATATTGTTGGTGCATGTCTGAGTCTTATTGGTATATCTTATGGTACATTATGAGAGGATTTTGTTAGTGGTCTTGGTATATGATTGGTACACACTTGAGGCTACATAATAGTGAGTTTTTGGCACATGATTTGATGTGAGGGTTTATGATATTTGGTTATGGATGGTGTGATGTATTGCTAGAGAACGTTTGATGGTTATATTGGTATATCTCTTTGACATATGATTGAGATACTTGTTGGGACAAAAAGTTGATGAGTGGCACATACATGAGGTGTGTGGTATGGTGATGTTGGTACATCTTTATGAGTCGTAGTTTGATCTATAGTTGATGCATGATTGGTACATATTGTTGGCACTTGGTTTATGGATGATGTAGCATGTATGACTTGGTATACTTTTAGAATAACATATTGATTGTGATACATATTTTTGATGTTTGTAAGTAGTATTGGTTGATGCACATCTTGGTGATATTGTGCATGTGGTTGAGAGTTCTCTCAGTGATCGATATTGGTGAATAGATCTAATTGGTTGATGAGATTGATGAGACATGTTGATGTGATGGGTTGTTTTGACAGGTTGCGTTGTGCATAGTTGATGCACTTTTGTTGTTATAGGTTGATAGTGGCAGTGTTTGATTCAATGACAGGTTTTCTAAATTTGGCATTTATATTTCAGGGTGGCAGGACAGGGAAATGAAAGGGGGTTATATCCTCCTTCCGGTTGGTTTCAGAGAATCAGGGAGTTGGATCTCCCTTCAGGTTGGAGCCTAAGAATTAGGTGGTTGTATCCACCTTTTGGTTGTATCCAAAGAACATAGCGGGTTATAGCCTCCTTCTAGTTGTAGCCAAAGAATTGGGGAGTTGGAACATCCCTCAGGTTGTAGCCTGAGAAACTAGGGGGTTGGAGATGGAGAATTGGAAGTTGGTGCTTCCTTGAATGCAATTCTTAAAGAAATATAAGAAAACAATTCAATGGTTTTATCCTACATTGGATTTCCACGTAAAATACTCGGGTACGGTGCATTGTGTGGATGTGTCTATTATTGTTTATTATGCACTGATGGATGTTAATTTGATATGATGTAATAACATATTAATGATGAACAATGTTGAATAAGTTAAATGAATATACATGATTAATAAGTGGTATAAATTTCTCATTAATGATTCACGCCCCCCTCTCAGTAATCCAACAATTGGTATTGGAGCTAGTTCCTTCAATAAACATTTTAACCATTGGAAGGAGATAATGGAATATACTGATAATGGAGTACAACTGTTTAATGGTGAGAATGGTCTAAAGTATGAGATGTGGAGCATAAGGAAAATAACCTTTAAGAGGAACAAGGATATGATATTTGGTATTCAGTTGTGATAGGATATAATGCTACAAATAAAGCAAATATTGTAGCCAAGAGGGAATTTAAGAAGAATAAAAAAATAGAAATGGATTTCATCTAAGAAGGATTACTTGATCCGATAAGAGAAAAGGTTGGTAAATGTTCACCAGCTAAAGAAATTTGGGATAGGTTACATAATATATATTATTCACCCATCACAAAGTCATAGAATTTCAAAGAATATGCAGGTACAAATCAAGAGGAAAGATTCTCATTATGTCAGATAGATTCAAAAGAAGAAGAGTATGAAATCAACAGAAGTATATTTTTCTGTTTTAATTTTGAAAAAGGAGGATATATTGAATTTGAATTCCCGCCTTTGAAAATTGAAAGTGGTGAGATAGAAAATCCAAATGAAATATAATATAATTCAGAGATTAAAAGGGAAAAGAATCATGAAGTGAAATATAGTCAACAAGAAAGATAAATTGAAGAATAAATTGTCACCTTGAAGATCAAACTCGAAGAAGCAAGAAGAATAGGCGAAGTAATGAAGATTCCAATGAAGAATAAAGAACATGATTGTGAGAATCTTGTAAATGTGTTGAACCTGCACAAAATAGATCTATCTAAACAATAATACGCACATTTGTATAGAGAATTGGATAAAGAAGAAGAAGGAGAGAAAGAATGAAATAATTCTCATTAACCATTGTGAATAATGAATAATTTACACATGATATACTTTGTATAACTCAATGAGTGCACATTGGAGGAGAACCAATGTTCCATAGTGGTGGTCTAGAGTGATCTAGACACACACCAATAGTTACGGGAATGAACTTCCACCTAGTCTAGTCTCTCAAGTAGTTACGAGAGTGAACTGCCACCTAGTTGAGTTAACTAGTCAACTAATCTTCAATTAACTGAATGATCAAAGAGTAGTGAGGAGTTAACTCAGGGAATCAAGGGTAATGCACCAGTCTGGTGATTATCCCAAGGCAAGTTTTCATTAGTTGGTGATGATCCCAATGCTACATGGTGACAAAACCAATGCAACATCTAAAATCAACTCAACTAGTCAAACTGAAGTGTCAACTAAAAGAGAACATTATATAGGTGGAATATAGGAGATTGGATAATGACTAATTATGACTAATAAACAAGGAAAAATCTTAGGAAAAATAAATCTTAGGTGTGTGTGAAGTAACTCCAACACCCCCCCTAAACATCACTATGGTAAAAATAAAGAATGTGTCCCGGCAATGAGGCCATGTTAGGTACCAAAATACAAAAGATACATTGAAATAAAGTGAGGAAAAAGGGAAACAATCATTGGAAAACCCCCCCCTCAAGGTAAAATGTATGTAAAAGAAGAACTACAATTGCTAGGCAACTATGTTCTTCACTCCAAGACAACTTCCCAGATAATGAAACTTCTACTCGATGAAGGCCTTGGTGAACATGTATGTCGTATGTTCTGCTGAAGGACATAACTGTAAGTCGATGATACCCTCATGTACTAAGTCCCGAATGTAATGCATTTGGATCTTGATGTGCTTCATCCACTGCCTCTGAACTGGTTCTCTGCAGAACTTAATTCCCAACTTAGTGAGAAAATGTTGTATCCACATAGCCTGGATGGTTATGTTAACTACCCCTCTGTACTCTGCCTCAGCTGAAGATAGATTAATGGAATCTTGCTTCTTGCTCAATCAAGAGATAGGCCCAGAACCAAGATTGAGTGAGTAACCAAATGTGGACTTGTAATCAATGCTATCACTAGCCCAGTCAGAATTAGTAAACCCGATGATATCTAATGTAGATTGTTTTTCATAATGAATCCCAAAGGTGATGGTGCCTTGTACGTATCGAAGGATATGCTTTGCAGTCTTCCAATGTAGCTCATGCGGCTCGTGCATGAACCTGGAAATTGTGCCAACTGCATATGAGAGGTCTAGTTTGGAGTGTGTGAGATACAAAAATCTCTACACTAGTTGTTTTTATAGTGTGCCATCAACCAATGGAGTCTCCCCGCCATCCTCAAGTTTGACCCCTGATAGGAAAGGAGTTGGAGCAGACTTGCAGTCTGTCATGTGAAATCTCTCAAGGAGATCTCGTGCATACTTGGCCTGAGACAGTTTCATGCCTGATGCATCCTGACTGATCTAAAGTCCAAGGAAGAAGTGTAGTGGACCCATGTCCATCATCAAAAACCTGTCATGTAGAATCTTCTTGACTACAACAATCGCTAAATTTTGGAAATCGATGATCAACAAATCATCAACATACAAAACTAAAAGTAGAAGTGAATCATTCGTCCTGAGCATGTATACATTCAGGTCTGATTTAAAACATACAAAGTTCTGTGACAACATGTAGGATTCCATCTTGTCATACCATGCCCTCAAAGCCTTCTTGATTCCATAAAGGGACTTCTTCAGTCGACAGACCAAATATGAGTCCTGCATAAATCCCTGGGGATGCTCCATGTAGATCTCCTCGGAGAGATCACCATGAAGAAATGCATTCTTCATGTCCATCTGATGGACTTCCCATCCCTTGGCTGTAGCAATGGAAATTTACAATCGTATGGAATCCATCTTCACTACTAGAGCGAAGGTATCATCATAGTCAATACCATGAACTTGTTGAAAGCCTTTTGAAACAAGCATGTATTTGTATCTACTAATCTATCCATCTATTTCTCTCTTGGTCCTATAGACCCATCTACATTTGACAATTTTCCTCCCAGAAGGAAGGGGAAATAGATCCCAACTCTAGTTCTCGAGGAGGGAGTTGTACTTCTCTTGCATGGCGGATTCCCAAAATGGATTTCCAATAAACTTTCCATAAGAATATGGATCTGAAGACTGAACCAAGAAGATATGCCTGGAAGGAAATGATTCAGTGGCATTGAGTGAAAAAGGAGGCTCCTCAAAATCAGATCGAGTCCTCCTACTATCAGTTGGATCACCAACGAGATCCCCTGCATCCTAAAGAGTAATATGTGCCCACTTGGGCCTCTGCTCTGGCTTTGCAACTGCATCTGGATGCTCTGACTCTGCATCCTACTGTACTAACTTTGAATCTAAATCATTTGAGTCCTATGAATAAAAACTCTCATCTGAAGAAGAGTTGACATGTGCATGTTCATCATCTTGGATAGGTGGAAGACTGCAAGTCTCTGCATGTGGTTGTTGAGGTGCATGCGAGACACTTTCCTTGAAATGGACACTTTGCTCAATGATGAGACGGTCTGAGGAAAGATCAATAAGATTATATCCCTTCACATTGTCGGGGTATCCAACAAAAATACACTCAGTTCTATGTGGATCAAGTGCCTTCCACTTTTCATAGGGATTTCGGGCCCATGCACGTGAACCGAAAATGAGAAAGTGGGTCACTTCCAGTTTGACACCACTCCAAGCCTCATAGGGGGTATTATCCTTGACATATCTATGGGGAGATCTATTTTGGATGTATGTTTCAAAATTAAGTGCTTTGACCCATAGTCTCTATGGTAGTGACTTTGCATGCAGCATGCAAGATTCCATCTCCTTTAGAGATCTTTTTTTCTGCTCAAAAACTATGTTTTGCTGCGGAGTATATGGAACTGTGTGTTGCAATTGAATCCCTTCCTCATGGAAAATATTATGGATCTCATGATTTACATACTCTCACCCATTATCAGTTCAGAGGACTTTGATTTTGTTTACAGATTGTGTCTCAACCAAGGCTTTGAAATCTTTGAGGTGTTGAAAGACCTTATATTTTTACCTGAGAAAGTAGATCCATGTAAAATGTGAGAAATCATCAACAAAAATGAGAAAAAACCTCACTTTGTTGATGGATGGATGTAGAAAAGGACCCATAAGGTCACTGTGGATGTAACATCCCGCTCTGGTGCACTGAGAACACTTAATATTTGAGGACACTTGCTCACAAGTGATCTGGACTTTTATGATGTTAGACCATTTATACTTGATTATGATGCGATTGACGGATGACATGATGTGTTACTATTTGATGTAGATAGGTGCTATTGACTCGGTTTTATTGAGTGTGCAGGGTTTTTGACTTTGAGGATGCAGAGGCATCGGTAGAACCCCCTTGGACTCCGGACTGAGTCAGGGAGTGTGCTTTTGGGTGATATGTTTACTATGATGTTTCATTCGATTTGATGATTTGTTGTT
>ML779490.1:1012845-1057008 GCA_009831015.1 Picea engelmannii | reverse complement strand
AAAAACTCAGACCATTATCCTCTCATTATCCATGTCTACTTTATTAAACTATCCTCCATCACCTTGATCTTCCAGTATCCATCTCCCTTTTACATGTCCAGTTCACATTACTAAATCGCCATCCATCCCCTTAACTCCTCATTATTCTTTTATGTAATACATTTACTTTTCCCATATACATGTTTTCCATCGCCTTAATCTCTCATTATCCTATATATATATATATATATATATATATATATATATATTAATGGTGAATTTAAATGATGGATAATGATAAATTACGATGATGAATGCATGCTTATAAATAGAAAAAATGAATATATATATACGTATATTATAAACAAATTGTAAAAAATATATATATACATGCAAAAATAAAAGGGAATTATTAATGAGTGCACTTTCTCTTTGAGTTTTAAAAATAAAAATAAAAAATATATATAAAAAAAAAATAATAAGAAAATAAAAATGAAAAAGGGGGGAAACCTAAAAGAAAGGGGATTTAGAGTTTGAGAGTGGATAAAAGAGGGGGAGAGGGGGAAAGGAGGGGACTTTTTTTGAGAATTTGGTATTGTTATGCTACCAGATCAGAGACTGGACTGATTTCTTGTAGGAGTTGGGGATTTTCAGCTGACTTGAGTGGTAACTCATCCTTGGAGGCGAGCTGAGAATCTAGGCTATCGTCTAGGTTGTGTGTGGCCCCTTTGCGGCTCGGGGGGCTAAGGGGTAAGGAGAGTACCCCTAGCGTTTGGCTGGGAGGTACCAGTGAGTCCTCTATGGTCGGAAAGCAGGAGCAGGAGTGGCAGGAGCACAAGAATCATTTGCTGCAAGCGTTAAGGACACAGGTATGTAAATCTTTGGGCATTTCTATCTTGCTGTGCGTGTTTATAGACTGTGGTTTTAATGGCTATTGTGAAAATGGTAATTTCAGTGGTTATAGTGTTAATCATGTGCTTGAACTGTAGCTTAATAGCTAATGGTGTGACTATGAAACTTTTACGGCTGCTACCCACCTTGTAAATAAAGTATTTACCGCTGTTTTTCTTTTTATATAATTTTTTTTTTAGTTCCTGTTTGGGAAAATGGCGAACCTCGTTGAGGCCGCTCCATCCCTTGCCTTTCCCTTCGTAAAATGGTTCTGAACCTTAACCCAATACCGAATCGGCCTGTGTTATGAATTTTGAATGGGCAAATAATATGATGGATCGTTAATATATGGTGGATTGTTAATTTATGATAGATAAGGCAATAGCATTTTATTTCATTTTATACAAGGCATCCTGGTGGGTTTTTAAAGCGCCTATTGCAACTAGATTGGGTGGTTGTCGGATATGGCATTGGCGGGACGCTGACTGTATTTGGTTTCCAGTGGGTTTAATGTACCACCCTCCTCAAAATCTAATATCTCCTTCCTAATAAATTACCTTATACAGGTACCCTGGTATTAATCCCTTGGGCGTTGGGCTTTTTTGTGTTATGAACTTAAATGGCAGTCGCCTTCCATCTTGTAATTCTGGTGTACTGGTGTTTAAAGGGCAAGTCATTATTTCTGGTGTTTAAATGGCAAGTCGTCTATCTGGTGTTCCTCGTTTCATCCCTCACCCACGACCTGGACCAAAATCGCGAGTTGCCTGTGCTCGCGCGCACCTACCATCCTTCTGCCTCACAACGAAATCCCTAACCTCAAGCAGAACCCTAACTTCTATTTCCACCTGTCTTATAATGATATTTTACTCGAATGACCAATTCTCTTTTGAAAAATCTATAGTGGCCTTCCTAGTTTCGAAAGGATTACATTCCTTAGGTTGCCGCCTCAGTATCTGTTAAAAATCCAATCATTTTCATAAGCTCCCAGAACTTGCCATATGTTGATATATAATTTCTTGTTTAAAACCTTGTACCTACTGAAAAAGAATATGCAGCCCAATAATTTTAAACTTTACAGACTTATTCACCGCAATGAGTTCTGAATATCTGTAGCCATTTTTCACGCCCAATTGAATTTAAAGGGATTGTTTGTATGCACTCTTCGCTGCCTGGTGGTTCATAGTCAGTAATTTAATTTGTCTGAGAAATTATTGCATATCGCATATTCTTATTTAGGTGAAATCCAATCGTCCAGTCATATTAGAATGCAATGTGATTTATGTGATCGATATTCCTACATTGTTAATAGCATCTCAAATTATCTGGACAACATCCATGGTCAAATATTGATTACCTTGGTAAAATTATTTTAATTAGTTTTATGACATGATCATTTTCCAATAGCATTGTCCTTTATGCAAAGTTAATTTAGCTTGATACAGTTACTCACATTGGTTAGAACATAGTAGCCTTAATTAGGCTTAAAAAAAAAAAAATTACAACCATAACCTCATTGAACTAATTATCACGTCACTTGCCTTGTTAATATGTTAATCGTATGGTGATAAAGAATCTGTTATCAACATGGAATTTAAAAATTGAACTTCCCAGCTCTAAAACCCTCTACCTCTATCTTGCGGTATCTATGGTTTAATCGGGACATAATTCCTTGCTCAAGTGTAACGACTGCAGTTTTAATTATGATTATACAGGCTCAAATTTTTACTTCTGCCCTTCACGACTCTGCGTGTTAATTTGCCCTCTGCGGCATTGCCAGCAGGTCGTCGTTTCCCTCACCTACGCGTTTCCCTTTCCCTTGAAAAACTCCCCTGAAGTAGATGGTGGACCACGTGTTCCCTCCTCCCTTACCTTCACGTTAATGCGGCTCTGACTTGCGCACTGGCTGAGGATCCTGAGAAACCCTAGAATTCTGAGTTTAATTCTTGAACATACCGATGATGCTTAAGTTGCCATGATAACCTCGTCTATTTAATGCTATTATTGTTTTAAAATGCAATATCATGATGATGCTTAAGCAACCATGTTAACCTTGTTGAATTAATGTTATTATTGTTTAATGCAATATAATGATGATGTGTAAGCAGCCATGTTAACCTGGTTAAATTTAATGTTATTATTGATTAGGGTGCAATATAATAATGATGCGTAAGCTTCCATGATGAATCTTGTTTAATTTAATGATATTATTGTTTAGGATGCAATATAATAATGTTGCGTATGCTGCCATGATTAATCTTGTTTCATTTAATGTTATTATTGTTTAGGATGCAATATAATGATGTTGCGTAAGCTGCCATGATGAATCTTGATTTATTTAATGTTATTATGGTTTAGAATGCGATATAATGATGTTGCGTAAGCTGCCATGAAGATCCTTGTTTAATTTAATGCTATTGATGTTTAAAATGCAATGTAATAATGGTGCTTAAGATACCATGTTAACCTTTTTAATTTAGTGTTGATATTGTTAAAATTTACAATGTGATGATGATGCTCAAACTGCTATGCTAACTTGTTTATTTAATGTTATTATCGTTAAATTGAATGCTAAGGATGAAGCTTAACTGCAATACTAATATGGCTTAATTGCAATGGCAATACTGTTTAAATTGCAATAATAATATTCGTTTTTATTTGCAATGTTAATAATGACGGTAGAATCGCAATGTCAATCTTGGATTAATTGAAGTGTTCATGATGATGTTTAAATTTGCAAGGTTATTATTCGTCTAATTTGCAATGTTAATGATAAGGTCTAAATTGCAATGCAATGTGGGTTAGGTTATTCCAATGTATGGTATTAAATTGGAAGGAAAGGTAAGATAATAGGGAGATTGTAGATGTTCGAGGGTTTACCAATATGGTATGATATCATTACTCGCTTATGGCGATTAACAGAAAAATGCAATGCGCTTGTGCTTATTGTTTGTCCCTGAACTCATGCCTATTGACTTATAACTAATAATGGGGGTTGAGATTATCGGCTTTTACCTTATGATAAAGTCTTCGTCGGTTAATGATAATTAATGGAGCAATTGGTCTTGATTGATGTCTTTGGGTCTCAATAGTGGTTGGTCGATTTTGAGTCCTCCTGACTTGCGTCTCCCGTAGAGGTCATGATTGTCCCTGATTTTGTAGTACTTGGTGGTATTGTATTGCGTAGTCTGTTCGTGTCGGGCGGGATATGGACACCTCTTGTAGCTTAGTATTTATGTCTGTGTGTAAATCCGGTGGAAGGAATCCAGTGCCGTATCAAGAGTCTCGGGTTGTTTAAAGGCACAGTTCCACTCTTGCGACACACTCTGAGCCGTATCAGTAGTCTCAGGCTGTTTAAAGGCACAGTTTCCACTACTGCGACTCCCTAAGAGATTTATTAGTTTCTACCTGAGCATTCGGCCAGGAGCCTGTCTAATCTTCTTTCAAGAAGATATAAGACTAAAAGCCCTGCTTTTTTGTGCAGAAATAGTAAACTCTACTGTTGGATTCTTCCATTCTGTGATGGTACTGTACTTAACACCTGGTGTCTTTTCTGCTTACAGCTGCTAGTTTCACACCTTATGTCCAGGGGCGTTTATTTCTTGTTGTCACTGTGATTGTCGGGTCGTCTTGATTGTGTTCATCTTACTTATGTCTTGTTGGTTCGAGTGGTGACGTAGAGTCAAGGGGGTTGTTTCTTCTACATGCGCGCACACACTTTAACAAAAATAAATAAAATTTGCACCTATTTTCAGAGTCGTGTCGTAACCAAGAGGGTTGTTACATTGGATCAGATCTAAAGGTGTAGAAGCTCTCTGATACTCTCCTTTGTCGATTTTTTCTTGAGGGTATTTTTCGAGAACACATCCCTCACATACTCCCTTGGAGAAATGGATGTCTAGTAGACCATCAACCGATATTTTCTTGCTAAGTTGTTGCATGTATCTGAAATTCAAATGTCCAAACCTTGTGTGCCATATCCTACTACTTTCATCAGCATGAGTAAGCAGTAAAACAGAATCAGTTTCAATGAATTCAGAAAATGTATACAATCTAGACTGATGATTTACCCCATCGGTAGAAACCTTGGAGTTGGTTTGCATGTCATAGGTGTCCACAAAATTTGGTGTGAATATGAATTTCTTTCCAATGTCAGAATTCTTCATCTAATACATGGAGAGAAGGTTGATGTAAAGTTTGGGAACATGCAACACATTCTTGAATCTTTCGTTGGTGAGTTCAATCATTCCTTTGTCGATGACTTCGATAGAAGAGTTGCCCCCCATCAAAATAGGAGGAACTTTACATGCATACAAAGGATAATATACTACATTTGAGTCAGCCATGTGATGTGATTCTCCTGAATCTACGATCCAAGCATCGAGAGAGGAGTTGATGGAAATCAAGGCATGGCTAGAATTTCCTTTCTTGGAATTCGAATCTTCTAGCTTCTTCTTCTTGGCACCTTCAGGGATGCGATCTCCAAGGTTGTTTTTATAAAGTATTTGAGACATTAGATCTATTTTATTTTGCATGCATGTGGATTCTGGATGGAATCCTTTGTGACAGTACGAGCATTTCTCCCATTTTCTTCCCTTTGGCCCTTTGGATCTGGAGGCATCGATGAAGGGTTTTGTGTACCCTTCCTTATTCGGATGTGCATGAGATTTCCAATTCTATTTATCTTTATATTTTTTATATTTTTGGGTATCGTCATGCACAGTTATTGCATGCTCCCTTAAGTCTTTGATTGTGCCCATGTTGATGAGCTTGGTTTTCTCTTGTGTTAGGGATTCGATAAAGTCCTCAAGAGAAGGCATCTTCCAGGTGGCTCTAGAGGAGAATCTGACAGACTAAAATGTGGATACAAATACAGATAATTCAGGACCAAGCTTGGAGAGAATGGTGAGACCACGATTTAGTTGTAAGGTGCAAGAATGAATTCTTTTTGGAAATCCATCTTTCCGTTGTCTTCAATCTTTTGTACCTACAAAAAAATTTGGTGTAGATTTTTCTTATCAGTCTGTTGGCTCTGATACCATGTAAATGTGTTGAAATTTCACATAATAGATATATCTAAACAATAATACACACATTTTCAAAGAGAATTGGAGAAAGAAGAAGGAGAGAAAGAGTGAAAGAATTATGATTAATCGTTGTGAATAATGAATAATTTACACATGATATACTTTGTATAACTCAATGAGTGCGCACTAGAGGAGAACCAATGAGACATAGTGGTGGTATAGAGTGATTTGGACACACACCAATAGTTACAAGAGTGAACTACCACCTATTCTAGTCTCTCAGGAAGTTACGGGAGTGAACTTCCACCTAGTTGAGTTAACTAGTCAACTAGTCTTCAGTTAACTAACTGAACAAAAAGTAGTGAGTATTTAAATCAAAGAATCAAGGGTAATGCACCGGTATGGTGATGATCCCAAGGAAAGTTAGAATTATATGGTGATGATCCCATTTTTTCATGGTGACAAAACCAATGCAGCATCTAAACTCAACTCAACTAGTCAAACTGAAGTGTCAACTGAAAGAGAATATTGTCCAGATAGAATATTCTCCCCTAAAATATAGGAGACTAGATAATGACTAATTATGACTAATAAACAAGGAAAAAACTTAGGAAAAATAAATCCTAGGTGTGTGTGAAGTAACTCCAACAAATCTTGAAGAGGAATTTTTCATGTTGAGAGTAAAAGTTGTGAAGCTTGGAAAAAACGTTGAAGAAGCATCCACATCATCAACAAGGGAACTTGAAGAGAAATGTCATAGGTTACTAGAAAAGAAGAATGAAGAAAAACCCAAGAGTTATGTAGAATTCATTAAAGGTTCTATGAAGAAGGAAGAGTGCAAGCCACAAAGAAACCTCAATCATGATCATGATCAGTCACGAAAAGAATTCAGAAGGACTACACCACAAAGAATATCATTCACTCCCAAGTATATAAATTTCTTTTCTGGCCATAGTTTTTATTATACTAACTTTGGACATAAGGTTGCAGATCGCAGGGATTATGAAATAAATGTTCAAGAAAGAAATGCTTATGTGGCCCCAAAGAATATCGAATGCTACAAATTCCACAACTATAGTCATGTATCCTGAAATTGTAGAAGCGTAACAGTGCCATCCATGAAGAAAGAAACCGATATTAGATACACCAATATTTGGAAAAGAAAAGAAAAAGAATAAAATAAAGTGAATAGAGAACAGGTCCCATAAATTGCAATACATACAATAGTTCGAGAAAAGAAAGTGAAAGAAGAACAAACTCCATAAATTAAAAGACTTACCATAGTTCAATAAAGACAGGGAAAGAAAGAAAAAGAAGAACATGTTTCAAGAACCATATTTTCAGAATCCGCATCAGAGTAAGATCACAAGAAAGAGCAGGCCCCATAGATCGCAAGATTTGCAGTAGTACGAGAAAGAAAAGAAGATAAGATGAATAAAGAACGGGTTCGAGAGATTGTGTTTTTTGGAATTGTAGTGCAAGATGCATCCACGTATAGAAAGAAAGAAGTCAGAGTTCAAAGAGATGTTGACTATACCAACAAGGATGATGAATATATCGAAAAGGTATTTTTCTTAGCCATTTGGCTTGGAGACTCTGAGGTAATATGAATATTATACTGGGGGAGTCTATGCAGTAGCTGAGATAGTTTAGAGAACCATCCTTCGAGCAACTTGGAGAGTTCAAGTAGATAGATTCAAATAATTTAGTCGACAAAAGTACAGTATGACAGATTGATCAATTGCAACAGTGAAGAATTCATGATAGTACAGTGACAAATGGGTCAACATTGTGGACAATTGAGTAGAAGAGTCATGGACAATATGGACAAAGATGGACTCGTAAGAACACTTAGCAGGTTTGGACATATATATGATAGTATATGAGAGCATGGATTCATATATTGGTTCATAGATTGGCTTAGAGATAAAGGAACATTATCATAATGGATGATAATGACACATGAATATTTGAATGCTTATTCTTGATTTCTTTTGATATATGTTAGTTGATTACACAAGGAAGCACCAATGGGAAATAACTCCAAAAGGTAGGAGGTACATGAAGACTTATATTGTTCTACACGAAATCTTGCAGAGAAGTCAAAGGAAGAGATTCAGATGCATGGAGAGAGATTTAAAGGTTTGGAGAGAGTATAGAGGCATGATTCCAGGGGAAGTGATGGTCACATGGGGAGCATGAGCATCATGATTTCAATATTGCATCAAAGTGATACCCTTTTCAAAAGAGGGAGAGACTCTTCAAATGCACGGAGAGATAGTAATTAGAGTCTTAGAAACACAGAGAAAGATCAAAGAAATCTAGATAAGGGGAGAGCCCCAAAGGACAGTTAAGACACGAGGATAATCCCTAAGAAGAGTTCAATCAAGGGGGGGAATACCTAAGGAGAGATACCCTTTTCCATTGATGTCAAAGGGTGAGAGATAGAAACATTGATGAGGAGTATGAGCATGAATGTTATCATGACTAAGTGTTACCATCAATGCCAAAGGGGGAGATTTTCAGACAGTTGGTTTAGATTGATGGACAATTGGTTTGGATTGTTGGTTGTCATTGATGTCAACCCTTGGAGAGTGATATTGTATATTGATGTCAACCCTTAGAGATTGATGTCAAACCTTGGAGAAATCCGGTAGTGAATTCCAGTAGCACAAAGGTATGGGTAAGGGACCCGAGTTTGTTTGAGTTATAAAGGAATGAAAATTATGAATACGTAGGTAAGAATATTCTAGATGGATATTACATGTCATGCCATTTCTGGTGATATGTGGAACATCACATAACTCCTCACGGTTAGAGAGTTATGGCCATGTGAAGTTGGAGAACCATCATGAGTTATCTAGAATAACCTAGAAGATCAAAGATGTCAATTATTCTAGAAGCTTATAGACAAAGTGTACTAGTCAAATTTATGGTAACTAGGAGTTAATCGTGGGTATAGTGGTTTCATTAAGAAACTAATTAAAAATAAATTAGTTGCAACAAGAAGTTGTGAGTTTGGTAATTATGGTAAAGTAGTTGCGATGAGAATATTGAATAGTCAAAGTGGTTGACCAAGAAAAAAATTAAATAATAAAGTGAAAGAAGTTAATTAAGGGCAAAGAAGTTATGAATTGACTAATTTAGAAAATTTAGTTGCAGCAAGAAGTTGTGAGTAAAGAGAAATTATGTAAATAATAAAGTAGTCAACGTGGCTACAAAGAGAAATTATTTAAATAATAAAGTGGTTGCAACAAGAAGTGGTGAGTTTACTATTTATGAATAATAAAAAATGGACAAAGTGCTTAAGTGGACAAAAGTGGGTTAATGGGTTAACCTTAGAAGATGGAGAAAGGGGTAAAATTGTTACAAGGAAACTTTTAGAGGAAGGCATTTTGAAAGTATAAATAAGAGAGCAAGGGACTCCTATTTGCACCTATTTTTTGAACATAATTGAATATCCATTTGTGAAAGGTTGTTTGGGAAGGTATTATTGATAGATCAAATTCATGATAGAAAAATTGCGGCAGAAAAATCATGACAGGAAAATTGCAACAACAAATTCACGACAGAAAAATCGTGGCAGAAAAATTGCGGCAGAAAAACCGCGGCAAAAAATATGCGGTAGAAACATCGCGGCAGAAAAACCGCGGCAACATAATCATAATGGAAAAACCACGACAAAATAATTGCGGCAGCAGAACCACGGAAACAAAATCGCGACAGCGAAACCGTGGCAGCAGAATCATGGAAGCTAAACAATGACAACAGTTTTAGCAGCCGCGAGTGATTTGGAAGCTACATGAAAGTTGACAGAGGTGAGGTACAACATATCTATCTATAGGATCAAAAGGTATGTTATATTCTTATGTGTAGTTGGATGTTGTTGCTTTTTATATGCTTATGAGACATGGTTATGGGAGATTGATGATTTGTCATAGAAGGACTATCGGATGTATAATACTTGTTGTAGTGAATGGTTTTTGAGGCAGATCTATTGAAGTATATTTTTGGTGCATGTCTGAGTCTTATTGGTATATCTTATGGTACATCTTGAGAGTTTTTTTCTAGTGGTCTTGATATATGATTGGTACACACTTGAGGCTACATAACAATGAGGTTTTGGCACATGATTTGATGTGAGGGTTCATGGAATTTGGTTATGGATGGTGTGATGTATTGCTAGAGAAATTTTGATGGTTATATTGGTATATGATTGAGATACATGTTGGGACAGATAGTTGATGAGTGGAACATACATGAGATGTATGGTGGTGATGGTGGTACATCTTGATAGGTCATAGTTTGATCTATAGTTGATGCATGATTGGTACATATTTGGTACATTGTTAGAGGCACTTGCTAGTAGTATTGTTGGCACATGGTTTATGGATGATGTGACATATATGAATTTATATACTTTTAGAAGAACATATTGATTGTGATACATCTTGTTGATGTTTGTAAGTATTCTTGGTTGATGGACATCTTGGTGATATTGTGCAGATGATTGACAGTTGTGTCGGTGATTGATCTTGGTGAATAGATCAGATTGGTTGATGATATTAATGAGACAGGTTGATGTGACATGTTTTGTTGTGAATAATTGATGCACTTGTGTTGTTACAGGTTGTTGGTATAGGTTGACAGTGATAGATTGATAGTGGCAATGTTTGATTCAGTGACAGGTTGTCTACATTTGGCATTTATATTTAAGGGTGGAATGACGGGGAAAGGAAATGGGGTTGTAGCTTCCTTCTGGTTAGTGTCGGAGAATCAGGGAGTTGTAGCTTCCTTTGGGTTGGAGCCTAAGAACTAGGTGTTTTTATCCACCTTCTAGTTGTATCTGGAGAACATAGGGGGTTGTAGCCTCCTTCTGGTTGTATCCATAGAATTGGGGAGCTGGAGCTTCCCTCAGGTTGTAGCCTGAGAAAATAGGGTGTTGGATCCTCCTTCCAGTTGGAGCTAAAGAATTGGAAGTGGGTGGTTCCTTGAATGTAATTCTTAAAGACATATAAGAAAACCATCCCGTGGTTTTCTCCCGCATTGGGTTTCCATGTAAAATACTGGTGTACTGTGCATTTTGTGGATGTGTCTATTATTGTTTATTATGCATTGATGGATGTTAATGTTATATGATGCAATAACATATTAATGATGAACTGATGAACATTGTTGAATAATTTAAAGGATTATACATTGTGGTTAAAAGGATTAATAAGTGGTATAAATTTCTCATTAATGATTCACCCCCCCTCTCAGTGATCCAAGAGATATAGTATGTAAAAAAGATTTATCATTTCAATAATTTCCCTTTAAAAAGCTCATATTAGTTTCATGATGAAATGATGATGATGACAAGTAAAAGGTTATGTTTGAAATGTCATGAATATTAATTCCATAGGAAAACTCTTAGAGACTTTGGTTTCAATATGCAATATGGAAAAGTGGCACATATGTTTTTTTTTGGTATGAAGTTTTGTTTTATATAGCACAATGTATATATGACATTTGGTTGAATGTACAATTGGACTAAACCCTATCCTATTCACATGAGCACCAACTTAATTAGTTATTATTTTGAAGTGAAATTTTTTGATGGAAATGAGTAAAAGGATTTTTGAGTAGGTGTAGTATGTCGTTATAAGATAACATGACATATGGTATCAGTCTTCTGATTGGTTTTCAAGGAATTAAATATATGGTGTATTGTCGAAGCATTTGAGTTGGAATGCGCACAAAAGTTATGGTTGAAAGAAAGACGTGATGGTATTTCCATGCATTAATTTGCAAGGACATGGTACTTAATCCCACGGTTCCATTTATACCACCCTCCATTCTACCTCGGGATTTGGTGATTTCATTTTTTTGGAGTTGTGGAGAGACATAGCTCGATCCTGTTTTGGGAAATCTACTCTTGGTAGTTTCAACAACCTTTTTTTCCCATCAACACTAGTATAAAAGAGATAAATCTCGGGTATGTAAATATCAGTTTATTGAGCATCATATGCATGCATTTTGTGAAGTAAATAATTTATTTAAGGCTCTGGTTCTTGACTGGTTTTTGAGTGAATTTATTTCCTCCCCTTCTTTTCTCTCTTAATGAATAATAGCTCAAGGGTTTATGTTTTAAAGAGAATAAAATGGTTACTTTGCGTCAAATTTCTCCCTTAAATGGATCCGGTTCTTGACTGGTTTTTCAGTGTGTTTCTTTCTTCCCCTGCTTTTTGCTCTTAATGAAATAATAGTTCAATGGTTTCTATTTTAAAGAGAACGAAATGGTTGTTTTTCATTGAATTTCTCCCTCTCCATGCATTATTTCATTTTCCATTGTAAATTTATTAGTTGTGGCATTTTGGAATTAAAACCATTTGATATAAAATGTGAACTGTGACTTAGGTTCAATTTGTTGTGGTTTTTCCTCTAGTGTCCGGTATTCTAGTTAAAAAATATGTTTTTGAGACAAGCTGGTCATTTTGGATATTGGTCTTGAGTTATTAAAAAATTCTGGTTTTAAAATTTTTATTCATATACAAGTATTTTCACCCAACCTTAGTTCATTTGGCATAAGTTACAATAGTATAAGCATCAAATTTTTCTTTGTCGAGTCAAAATTGGGTTTTGAACCTGCAACCTCAATGGGTATTCGAATGATAAATAGCTTACACAAGTTGTTTATTTTTTCAATATGACTAGAAAAGATTATGGTTGACTTGGTTTTTGAACTCATGGCAATATTCCATATGCGGGTTGTTGTTGGTTGAGTTCGAAATTTTATATGAGATGTTTGTTCTCTCAAAACTCATAAAACCAAGCAATTTTTGTTTTTCACAAGCATGAAACTCGAGTGCAATTCTTGATTAAATTTTGGCTTTATGGGTTTTGAACCCAGGACCGTACAATGGTATTTAATATTTGAACAATCTATGTGCAACGAAATGTGAACTCACATTATTTGTTGGGTCTAGGACAAAGTTAGGTTTGAACCTGTGACTTTATAAGATGGTTAATTGGATTTTAAAACTTCGAATATGGGATGTTAAGAGATTTTACAACTAGTATTGGTTGTTCCTATATTATTCTCGCAACCAAACAATGGTTTCATTGTTTTAAAAATAGGGTTCGCGTTAGTTGATCGTATTGATTTCAAACTTGTGGAAATATAAAGGATGGCAAATGCTTTTAGATTGATTTGATGGGTCAACAAGAATTTTTGTCTTCATAACCAAACATGAGGTTTTGAGTTCGAGTCTTTCCTAACAAACTTTGTTTTTTGAGAGATGATATACTTTGGGACACCTGGTTGCATTGATTTCAAATTTTGATTATGCCCAAACTTGTCATGCTTAGTCTAGAAGAAATAGTATGGCTATACACACTCTCTATTGACAATTCTCTTTTTTGAAATGTCATGACATGAATATAACTTGACATGCTACACCATTATAATTGTTTTGAATACATTGTCTACCTCTACCGGCCATGAAATCCCTTTGAGATTCTATTTAAAATTTGCAAGCTTATTTCAATTTATACTATGGTCATTTGATTATTAATAAACCCAGGATATTCATAAGCATTGGAAGATGACAAAGATATTGATTGGAACTGGTAAGTTTGATAATACAATCTCAGACTAACAAATGAAATGTAATGAATGTTTGGAAAAGGGGTGGAACTTTTTGTATGCAGATTTAAAAGTTATTTTTATTTTTATATAAACAGGACTAAATCATCTCATAGTATATCATTTTTCATAAATTATTCCAAAAAAGTCCCGAAGCATATTTCATTTGATTAAATAATTTTTCTTCCCCCGTTATATAAATATAAAAACTTTCATAAAAGATATGTGTTGGCATATTGATGTATATGGTCTTGATACATGAACATTTTTTTATGATTTGAACGAATTATTGGATATTTTGACATGCATAAAAGATAGTAGACAATGGTTTATAAAACCTGTCAATATGAAATTTATTCATATTGAAGGTGGGATGAATTATGAACAAAATTAATTGAAATAAATTGTGAACATGTATATTATCATGCATTCATGTCATCTATTACATTTTCCATAAGTTACAAGTCCCTTTTTCATTATTCCTTGTCAGTTATAATTCCATTTAAATTCATTTCCCATGTTCAATATGACCAATGAAAATTTTATGGACAAGTAGAGAAACGGAAACTTATGATATTATTCCTTGTTTTCCTTATTCCCTTTCTTTTTTGTTTGGCATGCTTGAATGTTTTGTCAGTTCAAAGCCATTGTTAAATTATTGTTTAATGAAAATAGTATTTGATGATTAACATACTGTAGCTTGTATATATGTACTAATTTGATCATTGATGGATATTTAGATGAGTTTCTTCAGTCAAGGAAGAAATCACTCTAGTAACAATAGAAACAGAGGAAACATAGGTAGAATTTATAATGCATTTGGGAAGACGGGAAGAAACAAAAGGATGAGTTTCTCCATCCATTTTGATGTTAATTTTGAGAAGCTCAACCAGCTAGTCCAAACTGGCTATTTGAACCTCTAGCCACCATACCTTTGAGCCACCTCAACCACCTGTTCAAGACTATGATACGCTTGTAGCTTGGATTGATATAGTTTACTTTTAGTCTTGGTCTTTTTCTTTAAGACGTTAGTTGTATTTGTATGATTCAAAATTACATCCTAGACTTCTAAGTCTAATTCTGGTCTAAACCCTCGCAAGGGTTTCATGTAAAGAGAAACTTAGTTGTAACTCAAAAAATATATCAATAAAATCATTTTCTGATTTCTTCTCAATTTGAGAGTTGTTGTGTACTGAGTTTTCAGATGTGTCTTATATTGTATTTATTCATTTAACTCTTATTAGATTTCATTTACAACCACTTTTATATTTTAAATTTATTTTATATCAAAGCATACAAATTTTAAAATAACATTAGTTCCAAGAACTTATTTCTTGAGGGATGCTTTATAATTTTGAATAGGCTATAAGCCCAGGGTGATAATCCTGTCTATCTCACCTAGCCTAGTGAGATTTGAAAATGACTGAGTGAGTATATAACCATCCCTTTCCTCAACATGTACCATCTGTGAAATGAGGGGAAATACTCAATGGTTTTCCTAGACCAATATAGCATGGAAAAAAGGTAAAATTATATATTATATTATACATCCATTATATATTATATTAATTAATATATTATTCATTGTATTTCCATTATTATTATAATTAATAGTACATTATTTATTGTATGATACATATTATAATTTACTGTGTGTGCATGCGAATCTAAAACTATAATTATTATATTTAACTCTCACCTCCTAATTCTAGATTAACATAGCTTACATGGAAATGTGATGTGGAAACACAAGTTTGATGTGGCATACATGGCTTATTATTTTATCATTTTCCTAAGAGGCCCATTTTTTTACCAAATTTTGTCTAATGCATTTGAAACACAAAGGAAAAGGAACACATAAGCTTTGGCCTTGAAAAGAAGTTGTAGATGTAAAACTAATAGTTTAGAAAAATTACAAGTTCACATGTGAACCATAAGGTAGGTAAAATTCAATGTAAAATCCAACCATGAACGAAATCCATTGGACCAAATCATAGGGCTAAGGGTGCAAGCGACCACATTCATGTGCCTACCATTTCAATTCAACATTAAAATATCAGTATGGGATGGCCATGTGGCATCATATAAACCAATCATTTATCACATCAAATATCAATACAATAAACAAGGTGGTGCGTAAAATGATATAACTTAGTTTCCAATTTGTGTTTCTTGCATATTCCAACCTTGCATATATATTTTAAAACCAAGGTTTTAAAACTTTTACAGCTCGGACTTGGACTCCACCAAGTTGACCAAGTTTACCCCTATGCATTCTGAATCAACCATATAAATAGTAAGAGGACCAGTTTGGTACTAAACCAACTAAGTCATATACCAACTCAGCCAACTCAATACCAAATCGACCTAACTTAGCCAAGTCTGTAACTACTTCGTTAAGTCATACCATACAGGTCCACAAAACATATTTTGAGGGTAAACTTGAATATTTTTTTAAATAAACTACGCATAATACCTAAGTTTACTCACCCTAAACCACAAAAATTCATTTCAAAGAGACACCCCCCGGCCCCCCACACCATTGAGAATTTGGAGTTTTTGGAGCAACATTGAAGACCGTGATTTAGAGTGATCTTGGATATTGTTTAGTAATCCTTGTGGGCTATTTATTATGTATTTAGCATCTAATTTAGGAAAATACAATCCATATTCAAGCTTGGAGGGGGGTTTTACTAGATACAAATGTCAATGATCACATTTCCAGTAGTGGTGATGAGTTTGACTATTGATGATTGATTATATTGATCACTGACATGTAGTAGGATACTGGCTTGTAGCATGTTGTTTTTTGACTCTATAGGTTATTTAGAAGCTTGTTGATTATGTATTTTGTTTTTAATATGTATTGCACTCAATGCCATTTTAATATATTCACCATTACATGGTATATACATGAGAAAATTTGGCATATTTTGTCTCTAATTATTTGGAATATTTAAAACATTTTTTCATTAAAATTTTAATATTTTATGATCTTCTTATAAACCGAGTCATAAAATTCAAACTGATCCGATTCAATGATAATTCCAAGTTGACTCTCACTCAATTTGGAGTCCAACTCCAAGTTTTAAATCATTGTTTAAAACTTGCATGTATAAATACTAGTGTCTTAGCATGGTTGAAAACCTAGTTTCAAACTTTTTCCATGTATATTTTATTTCTTGTATTTTGTAATTAGTCATAGGTATAAATATAACTCCAAGGAAAAGGATTCTTAAAATTAGATCTTGATTTCACTTTCCACAATTTTCTTTCACATTTTATTATGGATTAACAATGTGTGATTTGGTTGTAGGAATCAAAACAAGCAGAATGATGAGTTATATAAACCATGCCAACCACACATACCACTGCATTCATCATTGAATAAACCACCATGTAGAAAAATATAATCACAAGTAACCAAGCCATTGATAATATGAACCCATGATTAAACACATAATAAAAATAATGTTGTGTTAAGCATGTAATCATTTCCAATCAATTGTAGCAATCACACATTTCAGCACATGCATTTAGTACCTCCATGATGAATATAAACAAATCATTAACATCATAGAGAAAACCGTGGATCATAACTCATTAGAAAATGAAATGGACATAAATGGAATATCAATCAGTGACATGTATAAATGTCTTTCCCATTCCACACATTACAAGGACACCCTATAGTTCCTAATAGAAATTTAGGCTAAATGATTGTAAAACAAATTTAACAACTTAACGAGAACTCTCTAGAGTTCTCATATTTTTAGAGGTCGCATTTAGTGGCTATTTTTACCCTTTTTTCAAAAAGTGGCGCTACTGATAGCACCCTTTTTTAGTGGATGGTTAAAATTGAGATTAAATTCAAATCATATTCTTGACAACTGATACCACTGCATAAAATTGAACCTCGAACTCAATAGCACCACTTTTCAATTCGAGGGTCAATTTTACGCAATGGTATTTGTTTTCAAGGCTTTAATCAATTCTCAATTTTAACCTAATAACCACCCCCTCCCCAAAAAAACAAAAAGGGTGCTACCAATATGTTGAGGGGGGTGTATTCCCTTTAACTAAAAATGAGGGATCACACCCAAGGATGAGGCCCAATTAGACTCTCTCTCATTTGGAATAGTGTAATCGTATGGATTTGATGTAGGATCATCGCTCCACCTCAGCAACGCGCCAACATTCCAGCACATCAACGCACATTTCAGAGAGGGAGAGGCATTGACCCTTCCATTTTTAAATTTGAAATATTATCCTATAGGGATTTGTGTTGTAAGGCTATAAGAACCAAGCCATGCCTTTGTACAGGTAGTGGATAGGGTCACCTTAAATGGTTGCTTCTAAATAGGTCTAGATTGTAGTCAGGTTTGGATCATCATTCATTATAATGAATTCGTAGGGGTATGGTGCCTTAATTGAGACAGTGATGGAACGAAGGAGGTGGAGAGGATAATCTCATAGATCCCTCTTTTGTAAATGAGAGAGATAGGGAGGGATCTGGATAGAGGTATTAGAAGTAGAACTCAAGATAGAACTGGGATAGGAGGTAGAATAGTTCCTGGAGGAGAGCTTGAGAGAACTAGGACTCTGTTGCAGTCCAGTTTTTGTAAACATCTGTATAGACACATAGAGATAATACAAAATCATTTTTTCTTGCATATAGTATGTTTATGTATTTTTGTTCATTATTATGGTTTTATATGTCGTTCATGTTTTGAATGCATGAACAGGTGAAGCATTGCATAAGTTTCAATTGTTTCTCTCAGGGGAGTTTCGAGTGCAAGCAGTGCACATAGTCTGCAAGGAGTGCATTGACAAAGGTGAGTTAACCTCAGAGAAGCTCAGGAGAGATACCATTGAACCTTCATCAGGAAGTGCAAGGAATGCACAGGAAGAAATTTGTGGTGATTTTGAAAAGAGACAGAGTTATTGAACACTCTGTAAGGAGGAGATATGCAAGGTGTGCATTGAGTAAGGAGAATGCCAGGAGGGTGAGAAGAATTTATTTTCAAGAAATCCTTCGGATCTGAGTTTTACAAAATCCTAGAAACACAAGGAGTGCCTGGGAGATCAAAATATTCAAGGAGATCAAGCTCAGGAGAGATAACACAAGGAGCACGTATGAGACATACTTATTCCAAGTCCAAAAGCTTAGAAGAGATAATGCTTTCAAAAGCATAAGAGAGATTCAAATAGTCAGGTCCGCAGGAGAAATATCAAAGGTCAAAACCTTTGAACACTTACATAAATATTTCAAGTCGAAAGAATTCAAGAGCTCAGGAGGAGGAGCGACAACAATCGTCAGATCGGTTGTAGGGAGGAGCCTGGACCGTTAGATCAATGTCCAACGAAGAGAGGAAGCACAGAAGAGGGAAACAAATCTCATCTGTTGGATATGAGTGCAGAGGATCAACAACTGTTGGATCCAAAGGTAAGTGCATGAGCCTTAACGTTGTGTATGCATAGGAGGGTAGACTTGTTCATCATCTGGGAGGATGCGTGGTGGAAATCCATCAAATTTGGGTGAATACGCTCTGGGAGGAACGAGTGCACAAAAGTTTGAAACATTCGAACCCCGAATAGCCGAAGAGTTGAGGGTCATCGATCTGCGAGGAGACAGTTGTTAGTAGATCTGATATTTCGGATAGATGCACTCCAGGAGAAATGAGTGTACAGAATTTTGAGACTCCTGAAGCCCGAAGCACCGAAGAAGTAGAAGGGAAGTCTGGACTGTCAGATCCAGAAAGGGTACGTGGAAAATGATCGTGAACTCCGGGTGAAATCACTACAGGAGAACATGAAGGAGAAGGGTTTGAAATTGTCAAAGCCTGAACAACCGAAGTAGATGATAGCCATTGATCTGGGGTGGACAGGTGTCACCATATCGTGAAATTTGGAGGATCATACTCTTGGGTTTTTGAGAAGTTGATTTTTGGAAAGTTCTGAAGCACCGAAGCCCAAAGCATTTAGGGGTGTTGATCCCAAAGGAGAAACTTGGATCGTTGATCTGCAAGGGCACACGTGGAGAATGGATATTCATTCCATTGGATCAGGGAGGACATGTGTCAGAGGATCTGACACTCCGAAAGGATTCACTCCGGAGGTTTGTGTTTGTTGAGATTTGAGTATCCCGAAGGACGAAGTCCCAGAAATGACGAGAGTCGTCGATGTGAAGGTGGACACGCGGCGCCAGATCTAGATCTCCAGAGGAATGTAGAGGAGGGAAAGGTTTGAAGACCTGGAGAAGATCTCGATCGTTGATCAAGGAGGGAGCGAAAGGACCGTTGATTTGGTTGAGGAGGCCAAAGTCTCAAAACAGGAGTAGAGTCGTCCATTTATGAGGATGCGTGGCAGACGATCTGCCATTTCAAAGAAATCTCTCCGGAAGTAGCGAGAATTTGATAATTGAAAGTCCCAAAGGCAGGACTCGCGAAGGAGATCATGGTCATAGATTAAGGGGGACATGTGTCAATAGATCTTCTACTCTGGAAGATTGTCACACAGGGAAAAGTAAAGGTTGAGAGTTAAAACTCTCGAAGGCTGGAAAGACGGAATCAGCCACAGCTGTTGATTTGGAAGGGAGCTACGTGTCGACAGATCGTGGATATCTGGGATCGTGTGTGGAAGGAGTAAGAAGAAGGCAGGAAAGGGGATTCAATAGTAGCCGTTGATCATGAATCATCATCGAAAGTGAGAGATCGATGGACGGGAAGGATTGCAGGGCCAGGACATGCTTGGACGTTAATTTTCCTTGAGCGGGCCGCAATTTCAACAACAGTTTTACCAAAGGGATACGTGGCAGCTGGAGGTGAATTGTGGGGAAAAAAGAGGGTTGGTATAAAACCACTCTTTCCCACTCCCACAATCGCACATTTGTGCAAGGACACAGCCCAGGGCCATATGAAGAAGGGTCTAATCACAGAAGGAGATAGCACCTGAACCATAGTGTTTTGGAAGTGCACAGGAATAGCTCACGGGTCTGACAGAACCTGCATAAAGAAGGAAAAGGGGTCTGTGTATAATTTATTTGGGTTCATTCGGGAGCCCGGAGAGTCAATTTGACTCAGAAATTAGAAATATCCTAGACCGAGAGGTCGTAGAACCCCAAGAGGGGAGGGGAGCTACATCACGTGGTATAAGAGCCAACTTTTGTTTACAGATAGAAGACAAAGGAGACAGAGGACAAAGTCATTATTTGTCTACAGATGTAGGCAAAGGAGATACGGTGAAATGATATGTTGTTCTTGAGATTAAACTTAAGGCTCAAAGAATAATGTCAGGCATTAGGAATTTAAGGAGTATTTTAAAAGGTGTTTTTTCTTCCGTTATTTATATAAAAATTAATCCTTAAATGAAATTAATAAATGAATAGGACAGAGGTCGTGTTTCTTCATCTGAGTCAAGTAATAAAATCAAGTGATGCGGGAGAAGTTTACAAAAAATGTTAAACAAAATGAGGTATCAATGACAGATAAATCTTACCTTGCTCACAGTAGAAGAAAATGTAGAATGCACCTTTGAAAGGACATAAGATACATTGATCCAAGTAGCTTGTAGGTCTTGTACTTACTAATAGAAAATACACAAGAAAAACTACTTGCTTATCAAATAACCGATAAAATGTGATTATAGTAGATGTTGTACTAAATTGCAACCACTTACTTATCAAGGAGTAACATAAAGAAAACTAAAGATATGGAATACAAGAAGAGCACATAACTCAAACTGCACAAAATTTGGAATCCATGTCTACACTTGTATTAATACTCACAAAAGGATGAGTTTTCTTAGCTACAATATAGAAATAAGTAGTCTATGTTAAGTCTTTAAAGCATGTATTTATACGAAAATGGTTTCAACCCGAAGCGGTTGGAATTCTCATAATTCAAAAAACGGTAAATATTACAATATGTAATTTGAAAGGTTTTGTTAGTATCTCCTCTGCCTCATTCCATCTGTTAGCAGCATCGTTTCTTCTCCTCTTCCTTTAGCATAGAGACAATGGGCATATACTCTTCCTTCGTAGGAGTAGCAAGTGCATGTGTCTTCACTTTTTACTAGTTGTTCTTGCCTTTCCACGTCCAACACAGTGGACGTGTCTATTCACCAACTTTACCATTGACTGTGATAGTTTTGTTGCTTCATTCACTTCTAGCCTGTTACAGAGGATAATGCGTAAGCTTCTCTTGGATAAATCGAAATGATTAATGATAAGATAATTTCCTTCTAAGTTTTTTTTTATTAATCATGTTTGACCCGTTAACTAATCATGTTTATCCGTTAAGTATTTTTGGGTTTCATACCTCAGGATATTCGATAACAACTCGAGATAGCATTCCCGAAACGCAAAATCAAGAGGTAATTAATTAAAAATAATCATGTTTAACACATTAATTAATCATGTTTAATCATTAATTATTTCAGGGTTTTGGGCCTCAGGATATCCGATAATATCTCGAGATAGCATTCCCGAAACGCGAAATCGCGTTGTGATTAATTAATTTTAATTATGTTTAACACATTAATTAATCGTGTTTCGTTAAGTATTTTGGGGTTTTGGACCTCGGGATATCCGATAACAGTTCGAGATAGCATTCCCAAAACGCAAAATCGTGAGGTAATTAATTAACATTAATCATATCCGATATCCGATAACAGATCAAGATAGCATTCGCGAAACTCGAAATCACAATGTGATTAATTAATTTTAATCATGTTTAACACATTAATTAATCATGTTTAACCATTAAATATTTCAGGGTTTCAGACCTCGGGATATTGATAGTATCTTGAGATAGCATTCCCGAAATGTGAAATCATGATGTGATTAATTAATATTAATCCATTTTAACTTGTTAAATAATCATGTTTAACCGTTGAGTATTTCGGGGTTTCGAAAGTATTCTTTAATGATTTGACTCTTTAACGAGTAGGCATATTCATAACTCTGAAGAGGTCAGGATCTTTCGTTCAATGGGGGAAATCAAACGACGGTGAGAAACCAATCACACTTTAAGGTTTAAAAGCGGAAATATTTACCTTTTGGAAATTGTCTTTTAAGTTAAAGTGGAAGCATAGGATAAAGCTTTAGGCTTATAATTTTAAAAGTGTTCCAACATAGGCTCCATCTGGGGATCGTGTCTCCCTGCGAGGCATGGAAGAACAATAGACTAAGTGCCTTTATTAGGTTAATGGAGTCATCATTGGGTGTCTAGGAAACACATTCTGGAAAAATACATAGAAGGACATTAGACTTCAGCCATATCTCTTAAAGCTCTCAAAAAATTAATCATTCACTGATCTTGAGCATAGGCTATCAATTATTTCATTTTCTTAAAACTGATTTTGGATTTTCTTAAGATAATCAAAACAACCTTAACCGATCTATCAAACTCTGTTCGATTTTTTTCGCATCAAGGAAAAATAATTTTAATGATTTAGTCAGGGAGTCTTGTTTCGACTTAGAATGTAAATCTTGTCGAAAAGGGGACTAGCTACCAGAGTACATTATAATACATGTATAACATCCTTGCAGATATCATAGACATTGCTTCACTTCCAACGAGCCTGTTCAATACCCCATTGAAGTTATCTAATTCCCTCATTGAATTTCCTTTCACCAATTCAATTATTCATTTTTCATTTAAATGCTGAGATGAGGGAAATAGTTTAATGAATTTCCTTTCATCATCTCTTTTTTGGACTAGATGGGGGCAATCATTTTATGAATTTCCTTTCACCATCTGTCTTGTATTTTTAAAACATGAAGTGGGGGCAATCAATTTGTATGTAATAGACCAAGGACGATATCTGTTTAAAATTTAGCAACAAAGGTCTGTCAACTCACTTTGATTACTCTGGGTTAATCCTCTTCCAACCTTCAAAACACCTTTGCCTACAGGAAAGTTCTCACGGGGAACTTTTATTTTCCAGGGATTTTCCTTGAGCGAAACTAATCAGTTTAAATCTGATAGAAGGGATAAAGTAGTCAGGATTATCCTAGACATAATTTCTTTCAGTTAAATTCAGAGGAATCATAAGGATTTTTTCCTACTCTCATTTTGAAGACATGTTTTTGAGTTTTCAGAGTTAAGGTGAAGCGTTTTTCCCTTTATGAAAACCACGAAACGGTATTGAGAATCAAAGGAAAATGAAACTTGAGGGTGGGTAGGATAAAACAAAATGAAGATTCAAATTTTTTGTTGTGAACAAGGTCATTCCCACACAAGCTTGTTTATTGATTCTCGAACTTTTCTTTAGGGTCTTTTTATTGCTTATTTTCTTATTATGAATTTTATTTCATTATTTATTTTAATTTTAATTTTATCTCAAAGAAAACTTTTAGGATTAAGATGTAATTTTACATTTATCTGGTTATTGCTCAAGTGACAATATATATATGAATGAAACTTTTCCCACACTTAGTGAGCTCTCCTTGAAAATTTAATTTGGGTCAGTAGAGTGAACTCTCATACCTCGGATTTTCTTTATATTTTCAATCATGTAAACCATTTACTTGTCACCTGTTTTGAGAGAAAACCGATGTTCTGAAAAATGGGTGTCGGTTTCTGATCCATCTTTATCTCTCGACTATCAATAAGTATTCTACCTAAAAATAAACATGAGACATGTCATAAATTTCTGCAGAAAAAGGAACGATACAAGTTACTTGTTTTTTATGTTTCTGTTTTTATAAAATCAACAAACCCGATCTTATTTATAGTGAAAGAAAAACTTACCAAAGAAACAAAAAATGAAAACCAAAACATAAAAATCAAACCGGTATGTACAATGGGAATTTGGAAACTGGTTATTGCATGAAGTGTTTTAGGTAACAAACGTTGATAGGGGCGCTAAGGATTTCTCCATCAAGGTTCTCTAATAAGAATGAATTCTTCCCCTCATAAGTTGTGATCTTGAAAGGCCAAAACCAGATGTGATCAAACTTGTCATGATTTCCCACGTCTTCCTTTCTGGCATCCCACTTCAAAACTAGGTCACCAGGGAGAAATTCTCTATCTTTAACTTTTTTGTCAAACATGGCTTTCATATTATCTTGATATTTCTGAATTTTCTCATCTACCTCGACCCTATTTTGTTGAACTTCAATTAACTAATTTATTCTTCTGGTAACATTGTTTGACTCTTCCTTTACATCCTGCCAAAGCTTCATCATGGGCATAGAGAGATTTATGGGGAGGACCACGTCAGTACCGTACACCATTTGGAAAGGAGACATTCTGATCGATTTCTTAGTGCTAATTTGATTTTCCCACAAAGCGTATTTCAAATGAACATGCCAGGCTTTCTTATTTTTGGTCAGCACCTTTCTTATTATGGTGATTAGGTTCTTATTCGATGATTCAACTAATCCATTTCCCCGCAGATAGTAGGTTGTAGAATGTCCTAGTACAATGTTGTATTTTTGACAAAAACTGACCATTTCCATGGATTTGAAGGCCTGGGCATTATCAGTAACTATCCTCTGAGGACAGTCAAATATCGATAAAATGTTTTCTTCTAAGAAATTGATCACCACACTATCTGTAGCATTTTGTGTCGGAATGGCTTCCACCCATTTAGTGAAATAATATGTGGCAGTTAAAATCAATTTATGTTGTGCACTTGAATGTGGAAGGATTTCTCCGTTAAAATCCAGACCCCATTGTTGAAACAAAGATTCTATTTTGACTGGAATCAAGGGTAGTGTGAGAAGGTTTTGATTGCCTAAGAATAGTTGACAAGGGTTACAGGCTCTAACTTTGGTATTCACATCGATGAACAATTTCGACCAATAGTATCCAGCTCTTAGGATTTTATAGGTTGTTTCCCTCTAGGCGTGATGTCCTCCACATACCCCTTCATGAAACCCATTTATGACATTCTTTGTTTCAGATTCTACTAAACAACTTAGTAAAAATCCTAGAGGATCCTTCCAATATAGTTGGTTATCCATGATGCAATATTTTACCACGTGTAGCTTCAACGTTCTAGCCTTGGAAGGAGTCATATCACTTGGGCACTGAAGAGTTAGGAGGTACGAAAAAATGTCGTTATACCAAGTTGAGGAAGAGAACTTCTCTTGGATTTGAGTAGCATGTGTCTGATCATCAAACTCTATTATATCTGGAAGCTATCTGTAGGATTGCAGATGATTTATCCTAAGTGCCCTGAAATTTGATTCGACTAATAGTTTAGCCAAGCCTTGACCTTTGACAAGTTTGGTCGGTTTTTTCTTCTAGGTCAAATTCCTGAATTTTGGCTAACCATCGGCCTCTTTTTCCATTGTTGTTGGACTGAACCAATATGTCTTTGATAGTTCGGGTTGGGACATAGGCAATTATCTTGGAATGAAGCACATAACTCCTGAAAGCTTTGAGGGCTTTCACCATAGCGTATGCATGTTTTTCCAATATATCATATTTTAGTTCGGCATCTCTGAGACTTTTACTGAAAAATTCTATTGGTTGCTCAAAACCTTCATCGTTCTTCTATAAGAGAACATCTGCGATAGTATGCTCGGATGCAAATGAAAATATCAAGAATTCTTTTGTATAATCTGGGCTGGCTAGAACCGGTGCTTCTCCTATAACTTTCTTGATGCATTCAAAGGATGCCTTAGCTTCAGTTTTCCATTTGACCTCGTTGTCTTTCTTGAGCATATTTGTAATCAGTTTAATGATTTTAGCAAAGTTTGGGATGAATCTTCTTAAAAAAAATGTTTTTCCTAAAAATGACTGGATTTTCTTTCTGTTCCTAGGAATATTGATTGTATCTATAGCTTCAAACCTTTTCGGGTCGATCTTGATTCCTTCCCTAGATACTATATGGCCCAAGATCTTACCTTCCTGTATTGCAAAATGAGATTTCTTTGGATTTAAAGACAAACCAAATTTTCGGCATATATCAAACGTGTGTTTGAGGTGTACCAAGTGATTGAGGTGTACCAAGTGATCTACATCAGAGTTAGAAAAATAGTTAAATCATCAAGATAAATTACAACAAATTTATCTCTCTCACCAAAAAAGGCGATGTCTATTGATCGTTGGAAAGTGGCCCCTACGTTCATTAGATCGAAAGGCATTTTATCGTACATAAAAGTACACCATGGAGTTGTAAACACAATTTTTTCCTTATCATCTTCATGGACTGCAATTTGATTGTAACTTGAAAATCCATCAATCATAGACATTTTGTTATCCCCAACCATGTTTTCCAAAACATGATCCTTTTTAGGGAGCGAATAATTGTCTTTAAGGGATGATCTATTTAGATTCCTGAAATCTACGCAAAGTATGGTTTCCCCATTCTTCTTCCTCACTAGAACTAAGTTGGCTACCAACTCAGAATACCTGAGTGGAACAATAATCTTTGCATCAAGGAGATTTTTTACCTCTATTTCTATGACAGGCAGGAGTATATAATTTATCTATCTGATTTTCTCCCTGAAAGGTTTTATGCCTTATTTCAAAGGGATTTTGTGTTCGATGACAATGGTATCATAAGTTCTCAGTTCATCGTAAGAACAACCAAAGACATCTTTGTATTGTTTGAGTAACTCGGCATATTTACTTTTTATTTCGGGTGGAAGGTACTTAGATATTTTGACCAACTTAGGAGTTTCCTTAGTGCCTATATTACAATCTTCAACCTCTTTAGGCTGATGTTGCAAGGTAGACTTTAGGGGTATATCATCATGATCAAATAATATTTCTAAAGGAATCAGACCATTTGGGATCTAATTGTTTTTTATTACCAACATGTGGTTATTAGCGATCTTATCTTGGAATTCCTAAGGATCTTCACCTTCCTACATGATCCAAGTAGGATCATTCTAGTTTTCCTGGTCAATGTGCATTTCAGAAAATTCATCAACCATTTCTAAAAATTGCTTGATCTGCTCATCATCTTCAAAGATCTACTAGTGGTGAACAAAATTTGGTATTGAAGGCATGTGCCTCATTTCTATGTGATACTTTATCTTCAGGACAATAGGTGGCATAAAAGTAGCATCCGCTTTTGCTAGAGAATCATCTTGTTGGTTTTGTATCCTAGGAATATGATGAATATTAAACGATGAGAAAAAAAATTCTATCAAATCCCAGGTGCAGTTTCTGTACGAAATTAGCCTTGGGTGTTTGGATTGATATTGTTTCCTTATCTATTTTCCGATTAGTTCTGCATCACCATAGACTATTAGATTTTCAATTTTCAACTTCCGGGAAGCCTCTAGTCCTAAGACGAAAGCTTCATACTTGAATACATTATTTGTATAGTCAACGTCCCACTGTAATATATATGAGAAATGAATAATGAATTCATATCCGGGTGCCAAAAGAAATACTCCATCTCTGGTTCCTTCCCATGACGAAGCACCATCAAAAAACATTTTCCAAACTCCTACACTGTTTACATTTTTGTTGGTTTTTCTATTTTCTCTTTTTTTTTTCTTCTTCTGTACAACTTTATTTTGTACAACTTTCTTCTGTACATTCATCGAAACTATCATCAATTGATAATATACAGTTTCCTAAATCCTAATCGACAACATATATAGGATAATTATTTGGGTTCTACGGGTCACTTACATTATATGCCAACCTTGTCTCTCTATATAGACGGGTGAACTTTCCAGTGAAAATTGGGATCGTAGCATACATCATGTCCAATTGAAGCGATCCTCCAAGTTTGGCACCCCAATACCTGGATAACAACATGCCATACTTTGCAGGAACATCAGGGACAACTACATCCATGAGAATGTTCTTCACAAGAATTTGTGCAAGATTAACTACCAAATATTTAATCATACCAAGACATTTAATTTTTCTTGAATCAAAAGAATATAGATCTCGGTATGGTCTAGTAAACTTAAGACCTAGTTTTTCCATAATAACTTTGGTCATTAAGTTATGGGAGGCTCCAGAATCCAACATATAGTTATGTAGTAGGTGATCATGCACAGTCAATGTAATATAAAATGGAGCGATAGGATCCTTGGAATTTTCAATATTAGAACCAAACATTATAGCAGGTCTATCATCTTCTAAATTAATAGTATCTGCATGACTTTCAGTGTTTGAAAAAATTATCATTTTGGCAATTTGTTTTCTATACGTTGGATTTTTTACCACTTCAACCAGAGGTACCGGAATTTTGATTTTATTAATTTCATTTTCTAGATTGAAACTTACAATTGTATTTGCATCCTCTCTGGTTGGGATCTATGTTTCTTTCTTTTCTGGCCTATTATTCTGCGTTGCTTTTGTTTCGACAATCTTTGTTTTGGCAGTTTGCATCTCAACTATTTTCATTTTGGTAGCTTGCGATTCAGCTGTCTTTGTTTTGGTAGCTTGCGATTCAGCTGTCTTTGTTTTGGCAGCTTTTGTTTCAGTGGATGGTTGAGTTTCCTCATTCGCTTTGTTTCTTGAAAAGATATTCTTTGGTGGAGAAGATGTAGAATTTTTATCTCTAGGCCTTAAATTATATTTCTATTAAAGCTCGACCATTATAGTGTCGGCGATTCCTTGATATTCAGATTCTCCCAGATTATTTATGCTTTCCTCATTTCCAAACATGGGTTATTGGTCTAAATATATTTCATAATCATATCTGGTTAGGTGAGGTTCTTGGTTAGCATCATTGAGATTGTTTATATCTTCATCTAATCCCTCATAGTATTGCATGTCATCACTTTGCATGAAGTTTTCTGTTTTAAAAGTACTTTCATTTTTTGGTCCTCATTTTTTACTTGTCTTTGTTGGATCTGGGGGTTGGGATTCCTTTTGAAATATCTCTTAGCAAAAGGATCATGATTATCTTGGTTTAGCTCCATTCTAGAGATTTTGTTTGATAATTATTTGATTATTTTTTCCATGTCATCCATTTTTTCCTCCGAGGACCTCCCAGATCCAGAGGGTCCTGCTTGTTCCCTGAAGCATCTAGTTTCTTTGGTTCTCACCTCAACCTTTTATTTTAGTTTACTTGATGCCATCATGTTCAACTCGATTTCGAGGGCATCATCCTACATTCTTGTGAGGTCGAAAAATCTCCTTTTCCTCAAAAGTAGCGCAAAGTCAGGCTCGAAAGTCCTTGCGTAAGTCACTTTAGCTGTGGATTGAGAGGGTTTAACTTCTGTTGGGATTTTATGATAAATCTTGTTAAACCTCTGTGTGAACTCTAGGACTAACTCAGAATTCTTTTTCCTCAGAGCCCCAAATTCTGTCAGATAATACAAGTGGTCTTTCTTTTCTCCCCACTTCCTTAAAACATGTTTTCTAGAGCGTCATAAGATGTTATATAACCTACCGAGAGCCCTCGAAAACAAATTCTTACTTATCCTTCAAAAATTTTCACAAAAAGTCTCGAATAAACATCCTCATGTTCAATGGCGAGGATATAAGGGAATTCATCAAAAACAATTATGTACTCTATGGCATTTAGGTCTCCTTCTCCCATGAATTTTGGTAAACTCTTCATATAGTTTTCTGGTAAGTCGTGAAGGGGAACAGGGAGGACTAAAGGAGCATACTTAGCAGCTACTTTGGCAAAAATTCTAGGAGGTGGGGGTGGTCCTTGACCACCTCCTCCTCCCCCTCCAGCACCAAGTCCTCCTCCACCTCTGACACCAAGTCATCCTCCACCTCTTCCACCTCCATCACCACCTCCGACACCACCTCCAGCAACAACCGTTGATAATCTAGGGGATGAAATTTGGAGACTGTAGAGAGGATTTTTAAAAACTTGTAGTGACCTTTCAGTTACTTTAGGATGACGTGAAAGAGGTTCTGGAAACTGACCATCCAGAGACAGAAAATATGAAAAGGGGGGGAAAGTGAAATGAGGATTAGGTTCTTTGGATTTACAGGATATATAAATGAGAGAACCAACAGGAGTTGTATCAGGGTATAAGATATATTCTTCAGAGCTTCAAGAAGTTGGAACCTTTACTTCGGGGACCGGTGGAATATTAATTAAAGAAGGTATCGAGAGGGGTCGTTTACCTTTACTAGTAAAGGGGTCAGATGAATCGGTCTTAGATTTTATCTCGGGTATAACGAACTCGGGGTTTATGATTTGAGTTTCAAATTTATCGGTTGATGTTTCTCCAAAAAGGATTTGGGTGGAACTCTCTTGCGGAGTTGACTGTTTGAGTGGAACCTTAGCATTAGTTTTCACAGTTTTGGGTTGGTAAACCTTACTTGTGGATGTGGCAGTCTTCTTGAGGTATCCCTTGGGTTTTAACAACTTTTTGGGATCAGATAGGGGCATAGTTTGTTGATCGTCTAGGTTCTTCCTAGTATTCTTTCTACCGAATGCCAGTTTAACTATAGTGGAGTCTCCAAGTGAAAGATAAAAATTATCCTTATTATAGTATTCAATCTTTGTTCACTATCAAATAGAGAAACTTACCATGTCATTTTCCCAGGGAAAAATAACTTCATTTCTCCATCCCGGACAGTGGTGTTGGGATCTAAAGATGTCCTAAAAACAACCTCTATGCATCAACCAAAGGTAGGCACTGGCACAAGTGTTTTACTTGTCGTATACATAGGTTCTTACCTTATGTTTTCAATACCCAGCCTCCAGAGATGCAACACCTGTAAAGGAACAACAATCGTAAAGGGAATGACAGTTGTTCTATTCAAAGGAACAACAATCAGAAAAAAAGGAACAACAGTTGTTACATTGGGCCGAACTAATGTTGAATTAATTGCATTGTAGTATTTACCCAACTATCTAATTTGTCAACCCAGGGTTCGTAAACTGACGAAGCACACGCAAAGTATATGCAAGATTGAAGCAGGACTAATATAATCTAATGTTTAAGCTACAACTAAAATTGAATCGTTAATCTAACACACGACTGAAATAGAATCATTAATCTAACACACGACTTGGAATTGAATTAATCTAGTTGCGTAAATGAAATTAATCTAGGAATGAGAAATTACGTGAAGGAATTAATCTAGAAATGGAGAACTACATGAAGGAAAAGCAATTACAACATGTGAAGAGTTAAATAACACAACAACATATGTGAGCTCACGCCAATGAAGTAATCTTCTATTACAATAACCAAATCAATCTTCATAACAAAATATTAAAAGCATGAAAACCAAAACCATGAATCAAAGCTAAGAATCCCTTTCTCTTTCGAATGCTAATGACTACCATTAATGACTACCGTAATTCTCTACTTACAACTAAAATCTCATGAAGAGAGAGCACTCTCTTTTATACATGAGAGCCTTGAAGATAAGACAACCATCTCATTATTACAGATCCACTTTTCTCTCAACCTATTTCCCATTATTACAAAATATAATCCCTTTAAATCCTCACACATATCTCTCATATATCTTAGATAAGATATTCCAACCAAATCTCCATGATATTCTCCTTGGAATGGGCTTGAATTATCTCCTCAAATATTGAAATGGTGGAGGAAGTATTCGAGAAGTCCTTTGAATTAATCCTTCACATATTCCTACACTTTACAAAGCTCACACATATTTGAGATATATATGAAAACATGTCAATTTTCTAACATTTAATCACAAATTCCCTTTTAATACTAAAATGAATAAAGTGGAGAACAATAAGGTGAAATCCAAGTATATTTATGGAAATGATATTGTGAAAGGTTAATGGGGCGATGAAACGTGAAGAATGATGAAGGGAAAGATGGATGAAAATATGACATTTCTAAGCCTCAACACACCCCCCAACTTAACTTGTTGCATGTCCTCATGCAACCATGCATGGATATTCTCAAGAAATTTTGGCATTTGAATGTTGTCTTTGAGTGATGATAATGAATGTTTTCCAAGATGGGATTTACATGAGTAACAGTTGAAATTTTTCTTATGGTTGGTTCTTGTGTGACAACCATGAGTATAAAGAATGTTGGTTCTTGTGTTAACAACATTCATTTCGTTATTTGTTCTCTTGATGTTATAATAATAATTTGCCCATATTCTTACTGGAAAATGTATGCTATCAATGTGCATAAGGAAAATATCACTGAGTATAAGAAAGCCCTTTTTTTTGTATATGTGTGAATCATGCCAATATGTATATCAGTGCTTATGAAGTAAAGTGAAACAGAGTATCGTTGGAAAAGAAATGTTGGAAAAGAAATGTTCATAACTGGTAAATGAGACAAAAAAATGGAATGATGGTCGTGGAAAAATGGAGCGATGATAGTGAATAAAGTCCCTTACCCCCCAAATTAACTTGTTACATGTCCTCATGCAACATGGAATAAGTCATAGAAGTGAAAAAGGAAAGGGAACTTAATGAGGGAATTTTCCAAATTATTCATTACTAGTAGTTGAGGAATTACATGATTAAAGTTTAGAAAATAACATACCTCCACTTACCCAAAATGTTGATGAAATATGTAATAGGAATATGGTTGATGTGGCTGCTAGATCATGGAAGATGTCACTATTGATCATATGGAAAGTGACTATTGTTGTAGCTGTGATTGTTGTCTGCTGGATCAGAGAATGTGAAGTGGAGGAAGTTGAGTTGTTGCTGAATGCACCATGGAAAAGAGAAACTATGAAAGTGGAACTGTGGTAGTCTCATATGGCTAAAGTCATGCTACTGTAACTTTTGATAGAGTCATGAAAAGTGTATAGTCTTCGCCTGCTGCTAAACCTGATGGTACAATTATAATCATGCGAATGAATGTGTCGATGTGGAGCATGAAAAGAATTCATGGGATTACCGACTAATGATGAATGTCGTTAACCAATGTGAGGCAACTCACCATTGATGTCAATGAGTGCCAAGGTACCCAAGTACATATAGCGAAGTGCGAATGAATGATATTATGTCGAGCCACTTGCAAGATCTGACGATAAAGGGACATTGATGTATTCCCATGATTTTCAGCGAAAGAACTTTCCATTAAGGCATGGAAGCCTCTAGGTACTCAAAATGGACTCTAGTCTATATCCCAGATAAGGTGTTGAGGTCAATAGGGAAATGATTGTTGAAAGGTGGGCCTTAAGGAATCCCACATCAGTCAACACAAGTTCAGATAAAAAGAGTGGTAGGACTATAAATGAAAAGATCCCAGTAGTAACAGTCTTTATGGCAAGGCAATGTAGTCATGGAAAGGGAGATGGATAGTTTTATTGACAAGGAAAACTAAAAAAAACTAAAGAGATGTATGCGACTTAGAAAGATAGGTGTGTGTGAAGTCATAAAGGATAAGTCAATGGAAGATGGGCTTCAACACAGGGATGAACAATCTACTTTGAAGGAGAACTGGAGGAAGACATTCATGGCGCAAATGGTTTTATGAACGGGTTTATGTGTAACTGCAAATGCCATGATGTGTAAGACGAGAATTAACTCCTTCAAGAAGTCAATAAGACATGTCTTTTTCAAAAAAAATTGTGATTTTTGAAAATCACTTTAGCAGCAAGATGTGATTGGCCCCGTGCCTAAAAAAACTTAGTACAAATCCTGCATGAAAACTTGTGAGATGTTCGAAGAAAAACAGAACATCCAGAAAGAAGGACAAATGCGACAAAGTAAATAAAAAAATGCGTTGTATACCTCTTGTCGTGATCATTGTGCGCGTGTTTGTTTCATCATTGCTTGCTTAGATTAAAATCGCAAAAACATGTGTTCACTATTGTTTTCAAGAATTTATAAAAACATCCATTTGTAATGTTATTTATTTTTGTTGTTTTACTTTTTATAATTTGTTTTTATCTTTTATGAAATTTTTTTTTTTTTTAATTCTTTTTTTGTTTTTATGTTTATTATTTTTATGTTTAACCTAATTTTATTACATTATTTTTTATATTATTTATTTTGTTTACAATAAAACAAAATATAAAAACAAACAATATATGTTTTTTTTGTTTTTAATTGTTTTTAATAAAACATTTTTTTTTGTTTTTTGTTTTGTTATTATAATTATTTTATAATCAAACAAACAATTTTTTATTTTATTTTTTTAACAAAAAACCAAAACAAAAAACAAATAATTTAAATCAATCAAACAAATTTAAACCAAAAATAAAACAAGATTTTTATAATGGTTATCAGCATTCACCAACAGATTGTTCCTCGCTAGAAAAGAAGTAATGCCCTATCTAGCTACCCATATAGCATATCAAGTTAACCAATTAACAAAATGGCCAATTACCATGGTTTGGGCACATTCAATCCATTGAACGCACAGTGTCAGGGAGAAATAATTCTTGTTGGAGCACGCCTATTTACTGTAAATGTGTTGACCTACATAGAAAAGATCTAGCTAAACAATGATACACACATTTGCAGAGAGAATTGGAAAAAGAAGGAGAGAAAGAATGGAAATAATTCTCATTAACCGTTGTGAATAATGAATAATTTACACATGATATACTCTGTATAACTCAATGAGTTCGACTTGAGGTGAACCAAGAAGCCATAGTGGTGGTCTAGAGTGATATGGACACACACCAACAGTTATAGGAGTGAACTGCCACCTATTCTAGTCTCTCAGGCAGTTATAGGAGTGAACTGCCACCTAGTTGAGTTAACTAGTCAACTAGTCTTCAGTTAACTGACTAAACAGAAAGTAGTGAGGAGTTAACTCAAGGAATCAAGGCTAATGCACCACTTTGGTGATGATACCAAGGAAAGGTCGAATTAGCATGGTGATGATCCCAATGCAACATCTAAACTCAACTCAACTAGTCAAACTGAAGTGTGAACTGAAAGAGAATATTCTCTCCTAAAATATAGGAGACTGGATAATGACTAATTATGACTAATAAACAAATAAAAACCTTAGGAAAAAGAAATCCTAGGTTGTGTGAAGTAACTCCAACGCCCCCCCTGAACATCACTATGGTGAAAATAAAGATTGGGTCCCGGCAACGAGGCCATGTTAGGTACCAAAGTACAAAAGATACACTAAAAATAAAGTGAGGAAAGAGGGAAAACCTCATGGGAAAACCCCCCCCTCAAGGTACAATGTATGTAAAAAGAAGAACCACAGTTGCTAGGCAACTATGTCCTTCACTCCAAGACGATCTTGCAGAGAATGGAATTTCTGCTCAGTGAAGGTCTTGGTGAAAATGTCGGTCATCTGTTCTGCTGAAGGAAAAAATGATAAGTCGATGATCCCCTCATGTACTAAGTCTCGGATGTAGTGCATGTGGATATCGATGTGCTTCGTCCGCTGCCTCTGAACTGGATCTCTGTAGAACTTCAGAGTGCTCTGGTTGTCACACCAGATGATGATTGACCAATGAAACTGAATGCCCAACTCAGTGAGAAAATGTTGTAGCCACATAGCCTGAATGGTTATGTTAACTACCCCTCTGTACTCTTCCTCGACTGAAGATAGAGAAATGGAAGCTTACTTCTTGCTCGATCAACAGATAGGCCCGGAACCAATACTGAGTGAGTAACCAGATGTGGAATTGCGATCAATGCTATCGCCAGCCCAATTGGAATCAGTAAACCCAATGAGATCTAATGTAGAGTCTGTTTCATAATGAATCCCAAAGGTGATGGTGCCCTATACGTATCGAAGGATATGCTTTGCATATTTCCAATGTAGCTCATGCGGCTCCTGCATGAACCTGGAAACTGCGCCAACTGCATATGAGAGGTTTGGTCTGGAGTGTGTGAGATACAACAAGCTCCCTGCTAGTTGTCTGTACAGTGTGATGTCAACCAGTGGAGTCTCCCCTCCATCCTCAAGTTTGACTCCTGATAGGAAAGGAGTCGGAGTAGACTTACAGTCTGTCATGTGAAATCTCTCAAGGAGATCTTATGCATACTTGACTTGAGACAGTTTGATGCCTGATGCATCCTGACTGATCTCGAGTCCAAGGAAGAAGTGTAGAGGAACCATGTCCGTCATCAAAAACCTATCATGAAGAATCCTCTTGACTGCAGCTATCGCTGAAGTCGAGCAACCGGTGATCAGCAAATCATTGACATACATAACTAAAAGTAGAAGTGAATCAGTCATCTTGAGCATGTATACATTTGGGTCTGATTTACAACGTACAAAGTTCTGTGACAACAGGTAGGTGTCCATCTTGGCATAGCATGCCCTCAGAGCCTGCTTGAGGCCATAAAGTGACTTCTTCAGTCGACAAACCAAAGATGAGTCCTGCATAAAACCTTGGGGCTGATCCATGTAGATCTCCTCAGAGAGATCACCATGAAGAAATGCATTCTTCATGTCCATCTGATGGACTTCCCATCCCTTGGTTTCCGCAATGGCGAGGGCCAATCGAATGGAATCCATCTTCTCTACTAGAGCGAAGGTCTCATCATAGTCATTACCATGAACTTGCTGAAAGACTTTGGCGACAAGCCTGGATTTGTATCTGCTGATCTGTCCATATGTTGTGCTCTTGGTCCTATAGACCCATCTACATCTGACAATTTTCCTCCCAGAAGGAAGGGGAACCAGATCCCAAGTCTGGTTCTCGAGGAGGGAGTTGTACTCCTCCTGCATGGTGGATTCCCAAAAGGGATTTCCATCAGCCTCGCCATAAGACTGTGGATCTGAATATTGAACCAAGAAAATATGCCTAGAAGGAAATGGTTCAGTGGCAGTGAGTGCAATAGGAGGCTCCTAGAAATCATATCGAGTCCTCCTAGTATCGACTGGATCACCAACGAGATCCCCTGCATCCTGAAGAGTAGTATGTGCCCACTTGGGCCTCTTCTCTGGCTCTGCAACTGCATCTGGATGCTCTGACTCTGCATCTGACTGTACTGACTCTGAATCTGAATCATCTAATTCCTCTGAATCAGAACTCTCATCTGAAGAAGAGTCAACATGTGCATGCTCATCATCTCGGACAGGTGGAAGAGTGAAGGTGTCTGCATGCGACTATTGAGGTACATGCGAGACACTTTCCTCGAATTGGACACTACACTCAATGATGAGTCAGTCCTAGGAAAGATCAATAAGCTAATATCCCTTCACACTGTTGGGGTATCCAACAAAAATTTACTCAATGCTCTGTGGATCAAGTGCCTTCCTCTTTTCAGAGGGAATCCGGGCCCATGTACATGAACCAAAAATGAAAAAGTGGGCCATTTCCAGTTTGAGGCCGCTCCAAGCCTCGTAGGGGGTCTTATCCTTGATATATCTATGAGGAGATCTGTTTTGGATGTATGTTTCACAGTTAAGTTCTTCGGCCCATAGTCTCTGTGGTAGTGACTTTCATACAACATGCAAGATGCCATCTCCTTTAGAGATCTGTTTTTCCGCTCAGCAACTCCGTTTTGCTGCAGAGTGTAGGGAACTGTATGTTGCAACTGAATCCCTGCCTCATGGAAAATATTATGAATCTCATGATTCACATACTCTCCCCCATTATCAGTTCAGAGGACTTTGATCTTCTTTCTCGACTGTGTCTCAACTAAAGCTTTGAAATCTTTGAGGTGTTGAAAGACCTCAGATTTTTCCTTGAGAAAGTAGATCCAAGTAAAATGTGAGAAATCATCAACAAAAATGAGAACAGACCTCACTTTGTTGATCGATGGATGTGGAAAAGGACCCATGAGGTCACTGTGGATCAGATCTAAAGGTGCGAAAGCTTGTTGAGACTTTCCTTTGACGAATTTATCTTGAGGGTGTTTTCCGAGAACACATCCCTCACATACTCCCTTGGAGGAGAGGATGTCTGGTATACCATCAACTAATATATGCTTGCTAAGTTGTTGCATGTATCTAAAATTCAAATGTCCAAACCTTTCGTGCCATATCCTACTATTTTCATCAACATGAGTAAGCAGTAAAGCAGAATCAGGTTCAATGAATTCAAAAAATGTATACAATTTATACTGATGATTTACCTCACCGGTAGCAACCCTGGAGTTGGTTTTCATGTCATATATGTCCACGACATTTGGTTTGAATACGACTTTCTTTCTAGTGCCAAACTTTTTCATTTGATATACAGAGAGAAGGTTGACAGAAAGCTTGGGAACATGCAACACATTCTCAAAGCGTCCATTGGTGAGTTCAATCCTTCCTTTGTTGGTGACTTCGACAGAAGAGTTGTCCCCCATCAAAATAGGAGGACCTTTGCATGCATCCAAAGAAGAATAAACTACTTCTGAGGCAGCCATGTGATGTGATGCTCCTGAATCTACGATCCAAGCATCGAGAGAGGAGTTGATTGAAATCAAGGCATGGCTAGAATTTCCTTTCTTGGAATTTGGATCTTCTGGCTTCTTCTTATTTGGATCCTCAAGGATGCGATCTCCAAGGTTGTTTTGCTAAAGTATCTGAGACATCAGATCTATTTGTTTTTTCATGCATGGAGATTCTGAATGGAATCCTTTGTGACAATATGTGCATTTCTCTCCTTTTCTTCCCTTTTCCCCTTTGGATCCGGAGGAATCAATGAAGGGTTTTGTGTACCCTTCCTTCTTCGTATGTGCATGAGCTTTCTGATTATATTTATCTTTAGATTTCTGATATTTTTGGCTGCCATCATGCACAGTGAGTGCATGTGCCCTTGGGCCTTTGATTGTGCCCATGTTGATGAGCTTGGTTTTCTCTTGTGTCAGGGATTCGATAAAGTCCTCAAGAGAAGGCATCTTCCAGGTGGCTCCATAGAAAAATATGACAGTATGGAATGTGGATATGAATACAGAGAATTCAGGACCAATATTGGAGAGAATGGTGAGAACCATTTGTTTCTCCTCCTTCGATTTATCAACCCCACAAGCTTTGAGTTGCGACATTAAATCCTTGAATTTTGTAAAGAAATCTTGGATAATCTCGAAGATTTTTGGATCCAATGTGAGGAGCTCCACCTCTAGCATGTGTCCCCTCATCTCATCCTATTTTCCAAAGAGCCCTTCCAATATGGTCCAATATTCATTGGGAGTCTTAGAGGAAGATATATGAAAAAGGAGATCGGGAGAAATAAGACTGCAAATTGTTCTGAGTGCCTCATCCATGCGATTAAAGTACTTGGATTTTTCTATGGCTGATGTCGGATATATATATATATATATTCATGGTTAACCTATACAACCCTCTATATCAGATATGTATGGCTATTTTCTCCTTCCATGCAAAATAGTTGTAAGGTGTAAGAATGAATTCTTTTTGGAATTCCATCTTTTGTTGTCTTCGATCTTTTGTACCTACAAAAAATTTTGGTGTAGCTTTTGCTTAGAAATCCATCGGCTTTGATACCATGTAAATGTGTTGACCTACAAAGAATAGATCTAGATAAACAATGATACACACATTTGCAGAGAGAATTGGAAAAAGAAGAAGAAGGAGAGAAAGAATGGAAAGAATTCTTATTAACCGTTGTGAATAATGAATAATTTACACGTGATATACTCTGTATAACTCAATGATTTAGACTTGAGGTGAACCAAGTCTCCATAGTGGTGTTCTAGAGTGATATTGACACACACCAGAAGTTACGAGAGTGAACTTCCACCTATTCTAGTCTCTCAGGCAGTTACGGGAGTGAACTGCCACCTAGTTGAGTTAACTAGTCAACTAGTCTTCAGTTAACTGACTGAACAAAAAGTAGCGAGGAGTTAACTCAAGGAATTAGCAAGGCAAGGTCGAATTAGCATGACGATGATCCCAATGTTGCATGGTGATGATCCCAATGCAACATCTAAACTCAACTCAACTAGTCAAATTGAAGTGTGAACTGAAAGAGAATATTCTCTAGGTGGAATATTCTCTCCTAAAATATGGGAGACTGGATAATGACTAATTATGACTAATAAACAAATAAAAACCTTAGGAAAAAGAAATCCTAGATGTGTGTGAAGTAACTCCAACATTTACCATTCTGCCCCTCGGGAGAGAACAATGTGTGTAAAAACATATCCAACCTTTGCTATGTGAGAGGTCCTGCGAAGGAATATTCGAGGCTCTAAAGCTGATCCATAAACGCTCCCATCAAGATCCTGTAGGGAGACACGATACAATATTTTTGACACTAAACGTTCCCCTCCAGACCGATGATGGGCACTCAATACCTACAACTGTCCAGTTTGCCTAAACTTAACTTTTATTAGAATACCATACTTGTCAAAATCCATATCATGCTCATCAAGTGTTACTTCTCCAGCAACAACCATCTCTTGAAAGTTGTGGCTGAAAGTTTCATTGATTATTTACAGATCTAGATGCAGAAATCCCCGTTTTCTACCCAGCGGATCCAAATCCAGTCCACAACATATCTCGTAGTTTCAAAACTAGAAGTAGGAGATCTAGAGGCATGGACCAAGGTAGCAAAAGCAGGTGCAGGTATTCACTGTGCCTTGTTCCTTGTCTTCCTTAGCTTGTGCCATGTCCCTTATCTGTCTGCCTTTCCCTCTAAGTTTGGAGGTGGCTAAAGAAGCCGAAGAATAACATGTAATCTCTCTTATAATACCAAGGTCATAAGTTATCTCGCCCCCACAGTCAACAAAAATATCATGAATGAGATAAGAGGTGGTGGTGTCTACAACAAGATTCAAATCATGGTCGGAATCAATGAAGTCCAAAATTGCAGACAAATCCAAGGAGGCCATCATATAGGTACTAGTCATATCTCTGTAGTGCGATCTTGGGATCATGTGTGGTCCCTGTCCCAACAAAAGTGCTTGAACAATAGCAAGGATTTTTCGATCAGTGATTTCTTGATCTATCTTACTGATAACACCAATAGTCCTTGTACCATCAACATCGAATTCAAGGGCCGGTTTAAGATCTCGGGACAAAGATATTTTTGGTGCCTGTGATGTAGGCACTAATACCAATAGAATTGCATCACTGTGTTCTGCATAGTCACTCATCATTGAATCATCCACAATCCATTGATCAAGTCCAGGAAAATCAATTAGCGTCATTGGTGGAGAAGTGTGTGTGCATAAGAGAAAGAGACTTCTCTAATAATCCTGGATTCTTCTGCACAAAAGCAGGATCATCAACATTTTTCTTCAGGCATGAAAACTCACGGATTATTTCAACCATTACGATGGCACAGTCACCAAGCATGGATGCTTCCACATAACCTCCATCCTTCTAAATCCTGGCACGCTCTTGATGATAAATTGCTTTACGTTGACTGATTCCCAACAGTTGTGAATAACAATGCTCCTTTGTCAAATTTCACCCTCGACAATAGTTGGTACCATTCTTTTGTTAAAGCACCATCAACATTTCCCTCCTCTCCTTGAAACTACACAGTCAAGTTCCCTTTAATGTTATCTACCGAGTGCATCCATAATTGATTGTAAAATCTTCTAAAACATATGTTCGGAAAACACAAATACAAAGTGGATTATAATTGTGTTGCTCATTCTGTTGTCTAATCAGAGAGTGAAAAAAATGATTTTTTGTTGTCAAAGTCAATTAAATGAGGTTTCTTGTGCATAAGAGAACTAGACTTCTTTAATAACCCTATATTCTGTCGAACAAAAGCATTCAAAAGTCATCGATGCTTTTTAGAAAATTTTACAAATGGCATACATGCCTCTACTCTTCTATATTGCGTAACATCACTCACACTAGCATCATCGGAATCATGCTTCACAGTAGTGGGTCCTAGCTGTAACTTCTCAGATAAAAAAAAAATGCCTCTATAAATGGAAAAACCCTTTGTGTACCAGGAGGAAGAGGTGGTGTCATGGATGTTGTTGCAACCTTCATGCTTGATGGAGCAGAGAAACCAGAAATATTTCCCAATCGTATTCTATTTCACTTATACAACTACTCAATCCTTTCCATAATGGATCAAGTGTTGCATTCCCTAGTTACAACAATAGCTTTCCAAGTGCGATTGGAATTTTCTGAACTCTTTTGATCATTATTAGTAGTTGACCTTGCATCTCCAATGTTGGCAATCAAAACCAATTGCCCAAGAATCCGTTGCTCCACCCTTCCATCCTCAAGGTAGCCCAGTAGAGAGAACATTGGCATATAAGAAAATGCAAGCACACATCCTGTTGCACATCGTTAGAACTGTCATCCTAAAATTAATTCCCAATTAATAAGTGCGCTCAAGTGATAAAAATAAAAAAATAATTCCTTCTTATTGAAACAATCAAATCTTTGAAATAGCAAGCACATCCGGATTAATAGCAAGAGACACCGGATGTTATTCTGTTTGGTACAGTGGGCGTGTCTAGAGAATTAAATGGGCGTGAACTAGCATTGGTTCTTCGAGGATAACAAAAATTGGATCTGGGCAATATTTGAAATTGAATTTCACCTATTGATCGTACCAGATCCACAGCCAACGTGTCCCAATCAATCTGGTGTTTGAAAACACTGGTGTCCATCATGGCAGCCTCTTAACCCTATTTCAAATCATGATCTCTGCATTTTGTTAGAAATACACTCCAACATATTGTTTTCAATTTTGGAAATTAGATCGCCAATCAGTGTTAAATATTGCTGCAAATCTTATCAAATTGAATTTACTCTAGCAAAAAAATCTCTTTAAATATGGATCTAAAACATATAATCGAAGCTTGATATACACAAGCAGATTCTACCGATTTCTATCTTTTCTAAAACAATAAAATTTAATGCGACCCACTTAGCAGAGAAAATTTAATCCCACAAAGATCTCCAAATTAAATTTATGAGGCAAATGAGGAAGCAAAGACGTTGCTCCCAGTTGTTGGTACAACGTACAGGAATATTGTATGTAAATGGCTTTCATTACTGGGAGGTCGGTATTCCATTGTTTGCACGCCGTCAAAACTAGTAACACCTCTGCACAATGAAATATCTCAAGCCAATGAAGACTTTGTCCAAAGTTGGCATCTATAATATGGCTTGTGAGAGTTAGATTATAGTGAATGGGTATGTCTATAAATTTTAAATTGAGGAGAGGAGTAGTAAAATCATTGATGGGCGGACTAATAGAACCTTACAAGTTGTTTATTCGATCGAGCTTTATGCAGTGATTTCTGCGCATATGATATTTTATTTGTTTGCAGAGTTATTTTCAGGCATCTACAGGATAAGGGGCGAGAGAAAAAACAAGGCGCGCAAACCAAAAAAATAAACCAGGCTGAAGTTGTAGGGGCCGAATAGATTTTACGTCAAATAATTACATAAATTGTAACAATATTGATTTCAGAAAATTCACTAATTTCTTTTAATTGAGCAAAACAGTAAAATTCAAATATTCCTTATTTTGAGCACATTCGCATATAAATTTATCAACAAATAATAAAATTTTATAGCAAAATAAAACAAATACACAATTTAAATTCCCTGGGTCTGATGCTAATTCATCTTGTTGCCTTGTTGTTGCCTTCCTGCTGCCTGATGCACTGACCAACACTGCCCAAACCTACTATCCTCCCTGCCAACTAGGACAACTACCTAGCTTCAGGATATCATATGGATATCCTGGGCCCCGTGCCCAAAACCTCCAGCAAACCGGTGCCTGTACTGATCCAATCCGACTCCAAAACTCAACTCCCCCCCTATGCAAATCTAGGAGAGCCCCATAAAACAATCCCCAATCTCCCGTAGAATGATCCCCTTCGTAAACCTCCTTCCCCTCCATATCCTTCCTTCACCGCCTCTTGCATTTACTTCCTTATCCACCCATTTATTACCTTATCCCCTCATAATTAATATCTTAC
>ML779490.1:943315-991484 GCA_009831015.1 Picea engelmannii | reverse complement strand
ACAATCTATGTAGAATAATTTCTTCTCACCACACTTATGTCCCTTATTGTACTTGCTGTCACAATTAAAGCATAAACCTTTTTCTTTTCTTTCCTCCAATTGTTGAGGTGTCAACCTTGTAGGTTGAGGTGTTTTAGAAGAAGCAACATTGTTCTCTCTATAGATGTTAGGATTGGTCCTTCTAGTAGCCATATCCATATTTTTACTTTCAACATTTATTCCCACCTTAAATGCATTCTCCAATGATTTGGGTTCCCAAAGGAGAACCTCATGTTGAATGTTATCCTTTAAATTTCCTATGAATACATCAATCAAGTGCTCATCTGTAATATCGATTACCTTTATATTCAATCTTTGGAAGTTCCCAATGTGATCGGTAACTGAACCCTTTTTCTTGAGATTTATCAATTGGCTAAAGAAGGTATTGCTCCTTGTATCCTCATAGTGTGCTATCATTTCTTCCCTGAAAATTGTCCAAGTGACGAGTGATTTGCGAGAACAAATCCATCGATACCATACAAATTTATTAGGTTCTAAATATAAAGAAGCAATTCGTACATTTTGTGTATGTGGCACATTATGGAGATCAAAGAATTGCTCCATCTGAAGTATCCATGTGATTGGGTCCTTGCCATCAAACTTCCTCATATCAATCTTAGGAACGTGGTTGGTCTTCAAACCAAAGTTGGAGCTTCTCCATTCTTGATTCACCTTCCTTGTGTCCTCATCATGAATTTCATGGGATTCATTTTCACTTTTGGGTGTCTTCTCTGTTACGAAATTTTTCAATACTTCCATGATCTCCCCTTTTAAACCATCCATCTTAGTATCCAACTTAGCTTCCATTGAATCCATCTTCTTTTGTAGTTCATTTATGTCCCTATGCATTTCTTCACGTTCATCAAGAGTCCAAGTAGGATTTTTTGGAGGCTTATTTGGTGTAGAAGTTCCCTTTTTTGGTGGCATGTTGGCCAAGTATTACTTTTGAACCTTGATTTTGAGGTGGTTTTGCTAGACAATATTTCTTATGTTGTATCTCCCAAGTTTCAGCCCTTCTAGGTGTGAAACTTTCTTTTATGTAGTTCTCTGATATTTCTTCTATGAAATTCCATAGGTCTAATCAAAATTGGATGTGCCAAGTGGAATTCACGGTAACTTCCCGACAACTTGCTGATTTTTGGACTTTCCAGGAGATCTCACTTGTATAGCATGCCTCGCACACAATAATTGATATAAAATTATGAAACTCACACCAGAAATAATACAGACTGTCCACGATTCAATGAAACCAGTCCCACTCAATTTGGATACTCTAGGAAGAATTTATGATTGTTTTACCTGGAACACCTTCTTGAGACTAGTCAATAGGACTAGTCAGATACCCTATCTTACACGGGGTGTATCTACAAATTTAGGATGACCCAGAAGATGAAATTTTTACCACATATACCTTACTAATTTTTGTAAATATCCTTTGGAGTTCAGGGTCTGAAATGTTACAGAAAATTTTTTATAGCAAAAATTCTGCAATGACTTAGTTCAGGATGATTCCATAACCCTATCTTGTACAGGTTGTATCTCTGAAATTATAATTCCTCAAGAGCTTCATTTTGAACCCAATGTACCTTGATCCATATAATAAATATTCTCCAAGCCGTTCCTTCTGAAATGTTGTAGAAAAAAAGTTATAGTGAAAATTACAAGGTGTCTCAGATGTAGCAGCGAAACCCCAAGACCTTGAGATCTGATACCATATGTTAGAACCAAATATCAATATAGCATAGAAACACCTTAGAAAAAGTACTCAATGCCTTGAAAAAGAGATAATTTTAGATAATAAGCCTCTTCGAGGGGGCAACCTCCTTTTACCCCACTTAAATGTTCAAGTACAAGATGATTCAAAATGAAAATGTCTCCTTGGTATATATAAGAGACTAGGAGGTATAATTACAACTAATGGCCTAAAGCCGACATAAATAAAATAACATTACTAATATAATATGCCCCAATTAAGGGGTAATGAGATAATATTAGGGCTTAACATATATGGAGAGGAGCAAGAGGAAAACTCCAAGGGAGAGTTTGGGATCCAGAAGGATTTCAACACTAGAGAAGAGGAGCTCATGAGCAGGAGCTCATGGTTTTCCCAACAATGGAGTATCATGCAGGAGAATCGTTCCACCTTAGCAAGACGCCAGCATTCCAGCACATCAGTGTGCATTTCAAGGAGGGAGAGGCATTGAACCTCCCATTTTTAAATTCGAAATCTGATCCTATAGGGATTTGTGTTGTAAGGCTATAAGAACCAAGCCATGCCTTTCTACAGGTAGTGGATAGGGTTGCCTTAAATGGTTTCTTGTAAATAGGTCTAGATCATATTCATGTCTAGATCATCATTCATTGTAATGAAGTCATAGGGGTATGGTGTCTTAACTGAGATAGTGATGGCACGAAGGAGGTGAAGAGGATAATCTCGTAGAGCCCTCTTTTGTAAATGAGAGCGATAGGGAGAGATATGGATAGAGGTCTTAGAATCATAACTCAAGATAGAGTTAGGATAGGAGGTAGAATAGTTCTTGGAGGAGAGCTTGAGAGAAATGAGACTCTGTTGCAGTCCAATTTTTGTAAACATATGTATAGACACAGAGAGATAATAGAAAATAATTTGTTCCTACATATAGTGTGTTTATGTATTTGTGTTCATTATTATGGTTTTATATGTTGTTCATGTTTTGAATGCATGAATGGGTGAAGCATTGCATAAGTTTAAATTGTTTCTCTTAGGGGATTTTTGAGTGCAAGGAGTGCACATAGTCCGCAAGGAGTTCATTGACAGAGGTGAGTTAACCTCAAAGAAGCTCAGGAGAGATACCGTTGAACCTTCATCAGGAAGTGAAAGGAATGCACATGAAGAATTCTATGGTGAGTTTGAAAAGAGACAAATTTATTGAACACGCTGTAAGGAGGAGCTCTGCAAGGTGTGCATCGAGTAAGGAGAATGCCAGGAGGGAGAGAAGCATTTATTTTCAAGAAATCATTTGGATCTGAGTTTGAATAAATCCCAGAAACATAAGGAGTGCGTGGGAGATCAAAATATTTGAGGAGATCAAGCTCAGAAGAGATAACACAAGGATCACATATGAGATATATGTATTCTAAGTCCAAAATATCATAAGAGATAATGCTTTCAAAAGCATAAGTGAGATTCAAATAGTTGGGTCCGAGGGAAAAATATCAAAGGTCGGAACCTTTGAACACTTACAAAAATATTCCAAGTCAAAACAAGTCAAGAGCTCAGGAGGAGGAGTGACAAAAACCATTAGATCAGTTGTAGGGATGAGCCTAGACCATTAGATTAGTGTCCAGTGAATAGAGGAAGCACAAAAGAGGGAAATAGATCTCATCCATTGGATCTGAGTGCAGAGGATCAACAACTGTCGGATCCAGAGGTAAGTGCATGAGACTTAACACTGTGTACACATAGGAGGGTAGACTTGTTAAATTCATGAAGTCCTAAAGTCATTTAGGACCATCCATCATCTGGGAGGATGCGTGGCAGAAATCCATCAAATTCGGGTGAAGATGCTCCAGGAGGAATGAGAGCACAGAATTTTGAAACATCCGAACCCTGAATAGCCAAAGAGTCGAGGGTCATCGATCTGTAAGGAAACAAATGTCATCAGATCTGAGATTTCAGATAGATGCACTCTGAAAGAAATGATAGTACATAAGTTTAAAACTCTTGAAGCCCGAAGCACCGAAGAATCCAAAGGGAAGTCTGGACTTTCAGATCCATAGAGGACACGTGGTGAAAGATCATGAACTCCGGGGGAAATCACTCAGGGAGAACGCGAAGGAGAAGAGTTTGAAATCTCTGAAGCTCGAACAGTCGAAGCGGACAATAGTCATTGATCTGGGTTGGACAGGTGTCACCAGATCGTGAACTTCAGAGGATCGTACTCTGGGGTTTTTGAGAATTTGAGTTTTGGAAAGTTCTGAAGCACCGAAGCTTGAAGAATTCAGGGTCGTTGATCCCAAAGGAGAAACATGGATCATTGATCTGCAAGGGGACATGTGGAGGACAAATATTCATTCTATTGGATAATCGTTGGATCAAGGAGGAAATGTGTCAGAGGATACGACACTCTATAAGGATTCACTCCAAAGGTTTGTGTTTGTTGATATTTGAGAATCCTGAAGGCCGAAGTCCCGAAAACGACGAGAGTCATCGATGTGAAGGTGGACATGTGGTGTCAGATCTAGATCTCTAGAGGAAAGCGAAGGAGGAAAAGGTATGAATATCTGAATAAGATCTCGATCATTGATCGAGAAGGGAGCGGAAGGACCGTCGATCTGGTTGAGGAGGCCAAAGTCCCAAAATGGGAGCAGAGTCATCGATTTAGGAGGACACAAGGCAGACGATCTGCCATTTCGGAGAAATCTCTCCGAAAGGAACGATAATTTTTTAATTGAAAGTCCCGAAGGCTAGAATCATGGAGGATATCATGTCCATAGATTAAGGGGGATAGTTGTCGATAGATCTTATACTCCGGAAGATTGTCACACAGGGAAAAACAAAGGTTGAGAATTGAAACTCCCAAAGGCCGGAAATCTAGAATCAGCCACAACCTTTGATTTGGAAGGACTAAGAAGAAGGAAGGAAAGGGGATTCGATAGTAGTCATTGATCAAAGATCATCATCAAAAGAGAGAGATCGACAGGTGGGAAGGATTGCGGGGCTAGGACATGCTCAGACGTTAATTTTCCTTGAGCGGGCCGCAATTTCAACCACGGTTTTAACAAAGGGATACGTGGCAACTGGAGGTGAATTGTGGGGTGAAAAGAGGGTTGGTCTAAAACCACTCTTTCTCATGCCTGCAATCGTGCATTTGCACAAGGACACAACCCGGGGCCATATGAAGAAGGGGCTAATTGTAGAAGGAGCTAGCGCCTGAACCTTATTGTTTTGGAATCACGCGGGAATACCTCACAGGTCTGACATAACCTACACATAGAAGGAAAAGGGGCTTGTGTATAATTGATTTGGGTTCAATCAGGATCTTGAACAGTCAATTCGACTCAAAAATTAGAAATATCCTAGACCGAGAGGTCACAAAACCCCATGAGAGGAGGGGGGCTACATCAAGATTAATGGACCAAAAACTGTTCGATGAGATTTATTGATTTTTTTTTTAAGATGTGTTCCTCAAACTAATCGATTTATCTTTTATTTTTATTTACTTTGTTTTATTTCAATATTATGAAGGGAAAAATGGTTGATACAAGAAATAGATTTGTAGGGGAAAACTGTGCTTAGGATAACCCTTAGCAGTGGTGAGTAAGTAACATCTGAAACTAAATTCCTCTATAAATAATACCAAATGAAATTTGTCAATTATTTGATATACTTAAGAAACAAAGTTAAATAACATGAATGCTGAAATATATACGAGAAAAGATAAGTAAAAAATAGTTATATACTTTTTCTAAGTTCACATAACACAAAGAACTAATTATCAAGTAATATTATATTTCACCAAACTTTACTCATAAATTTCTCAATCAATTGAGATAACTGAAAAACTATTAAAATTTTACTAGACGCCTGTAGTATTCAATCAAATTGTAAAAATATCCACTTTTGAGAAGGCATGGACAGATTTGGTAAACCACCTTGGCTCCTTCCGAGCTTCTGAATTAACTTGGAAAAATAATTTCCTCTTGTCTTAATACAAAAACAAAATTCTTACAAAAACCATCGACCCATTGTGAATGGTTTATTCTCTTACTTATTAAAAGTTAAAATGTCTAAAAACAGTATTAATGTTATTTTAAGAAAATATAGAAATACATGTGGAATCATAAACGTGTTCTCTCCCATATATTTCTCATTCATGAGGTGACTAATATAGTGGATGTATTTTTTCATACTCATCCAACTGGTAGAAGAGGTCCTCACACGTGTGCCTATAAGGGAAGTGATGTTGATCCATTGGTGCACTGAGTACTTCTCTCACATTCCTTGTGTTCTATACATACTTTTCCACCTTGGCAGTCACACACTCCAAACTGGAAATTGTCTTGATAGTGTTTCCCGTGAATCTTTTAACTTTTCCTCATTCCAAAGTGGTCATCTTATGAAAATCCAACTCATACCTTTGATCATTATCTATATGTTTCTTCATTATATCACTGACATCTTGAAAATATTTTGGTGACCTAAACTTGGGGAATTGGATTTTTGTCATTACCTCATCGATTTTTTTTTCATTTCCTAAGGCATTAAACCAATCTTCCCTTCATCCTCTTATTTGGTTCAACAACAACTTGAACCCCATATTCCATGGCCATCTGTATCTTGGCCATGTTGTCATCAGTGAGAATTCTAATGCCATGCTCTTCTTCTCCTCGACCTTTCTACATTTCTCTAATATAAACAATCTGGTTACAAGTTCTATGCACTCTTTCATCCCACTTCAACATCTTCTTATGTGCTACAACTCACAACAAAGTTTCTTCTTGGTAGCTTATGAATTTTCCCACGAAGGCATCTCTAACCAACTTGTATCTTCCATACTCCTCCAATAAATATTCTCTTAATACCATCACTGCCCGTGTGGTGTACTTGTAATAATATTATTGACGTCTAAGATACTCTAATTATTTCCTTATGGCATTAGCCTCTATTTTATCTTCTTTTTCTTGGTCAATGGTGCATGAGATATGGCCATCCCTACCCCTGTAAATTCACTAAATTTATATTTCTTGGCATCCAACAAGGTTTCCTTAGTGGTCAGAACCAAAGTGTTGTATAAAGTTAGCTTCCTCTTCCTCTATTTCTTTTTTACCAACATGTGCCTCTTCTCATCATAATATATTGCCTCAATATCAACTACTTCATCTAATGGTTCCAGTATTGGTTGTTCAGCCCATGCCAACATATTTCCAATGCTCCTTGGGGTATGAAAGTGTTCTAGGATAGGGGATTTTCCCTTATCTATTGTTGATATACGTTTTCTCAACTCCTCCACCTCCTTATCTATCATTTTATCAGTTCTTGGCTCTTCGTTAAGCTGGTCTATCTTGTTAGTCTTATCAATTCCTACTCCTACAAATATATCAGTAGTTTTCTCAGGAGATGATATATCATTTGGTTTATTATCAGATGACACTTCCTATTGTGTTCCATCCACAAGAAGAGAGGTAGTGGATGGATCAACAATTGTCTCCTCATTTTTTGGAGCGGTGGTATACTCTTTCGTTGCCCACTTTCACCTATAGTCTTTCCTTATTGTTGTTCAAGATATCTTTTTGTTTCAATCTTTTTCTACTCAGGTGTTGTTCCATATGTACTTTGTTTTTCATTCTCCTTTCCTGTGTCACTTTATTGTGACTTTTATTTCTTAAGTGGATGTCGAACCACTACACCTAGTGCTAGAAATTGCTCAACAACATTTGTATCTAAGGGTGTTCCCTCTGGCTTCAACTTGACTGAAAGTGAGCTTCCTTGGTTTGGATTGGACTTATATAGAATTGGGACCTTCACCATATCCATATCATCATCGACATCCACCATAGTAAGGTCCACAATGGTACAATATGGAATCCTTGTGGCAAGCACATCCTTTGATGCATCGGTTGATATCACTAGCTCTAGATGGTCTCCTTGTATCTCCCCTTTATCATGTTCTGGTTTTTTCCTGACCTATCCTTTTGTTAATTCCCCTTGAGGGGTATGATCTGCCTCTTTCTTTCTTATTTATTCCCGAGATTTTCTCTATTGCTTCATTTCTTGTGCTTCCTTTTTTTTCTCTACCTCATGACATGCCCATTCGGCCTCCACTTTAAGTTTGGCTTCTTATTCTCTTATATATTCCTCATTATCTCTCTCAACTTCCTATTCTCAAACAACAACTTCAATTGTTTGATTTATGAGCTCTACTTGCTCATCCATGGATAGGGATTTAAACAAAGTCAGTTGTGGGTGGCTAGTATTTTCTCTATATGAATTCATCCTAACTGTGGGAATTCTCTGTTAAAACATCATCATCAAACTTATCATGAGAATAGGGCCAATATATCGTTACTTTTTTTTAGAATGTTTTAACACTAACCCTTTCAGATCATGCTTGCAGTATCTCCTAGTCCCAAACCTGTATTCTAAATGGATCAGACCTTCCTTGTGTGGTATATTTGATAGAGTGATAACCAAATTGAAATATGTATAGGATAAACACTCTCTTTTTATCTTTGACCAGGGAGGCATTGAACCCTTTTAGGATGGTTTGATAAAATATTTCTCCTAGGGCCAATCTGTCTGGTACATAAGTTGGTAATAAATGTGGGGCCCCGATGGCTCAAAAAAGTCTAAAGGAAAGTGAACTTCTCTTCCAAATACCAATTTCCAATAAGGGAGATGATCTTCTTGGCTTGTCTTGAAATCCTTGGACATTCTAATGATATATATTTTGGCTAAGAAAAAATCAAATATAATGGAATATGACTTCTTATAAACATTCTCCCATAAAATACTAAAGAACACATGCACAGGAAGTTCATACACATGCCGACTCAAATACATTTCTTGCATGTACCACATCCAAAAGGTAAGAGGCCATGTCGAATGAATTTGCCTCACCTGGATTAGGATTTTTAGCTTTGTCTACTTTGGTTTTGAGCTACTTCACTATGATGGCATCCTAGTTGAAAACACCTCTCATCATTGAAACGGTGTAAGCTAAGGGTATCCATGCTTCAATGAATCTGGAACAATCGTTCCACCATACAATCTACAAAGTATGACCATTAGATACATGTAGGGTCCTAGGTTATCTCAAATTTGTCACACCATACCATCCTAAATTCTGACTGATGAAATTCTTATCCTCTTTCCACCAGGATGCCACTAGCTTTCTCACATCATCATTGACTTGAAATTCCACCACAAATTCATTATTCAATATGAATTATAGCTCCCGGAGCTTGTAATATTTGTTAATCTATGTTGGTAAGAAAATTCCCACACACTTCCCTTGTTCATCATTGATTGAGAATTTTATTGCATTGGTGTGACTAATGATCCACTCCAAATATTTTGCACAAGGAAAATAGGGGACCTAGTAGCAACCAAGTGTAACAGAGAATGATCGATGTTTAGGAAAACCTAGTTTTATATGGTACTAATATCTGGGTTGTTGTGAGGTGTGAACTCTAGGTAGTATGAATTCTTTAATTTATTAAATAATTCATTCTAGGAAGGAATCGATACCTTGGTTTTGGTGCTTGTCTCTGTATCTTTTTATAATGGTGCTTGGTTGAAGACCTTCTTAAATTGAACTCATATTACGAGCTCTACTTTTGGAGTATGTTTTGTTCCTTCATTAGGCACGGGGTTTGACACTTCACCCAGCTTGGAACCCTTCCCTTTGGTCATTTTCAGAGATTGTCGAGTGACACTCCTTCGAGGTGGCATTTTCCTACAACACAAACAATAATTAGACCATAATTCATTTTCATTTCCTAAGAGACACACGATTATTCATGTTGAATATGTACCTAATAAAAATAGAAATTAACGCTAAGTCTTACCAGTTCTAAAGCACAAGATGCCTTGAGTTAGAAAATATACACTCGCAACCCAAAATTCTTGAACTCGAGACATTTTCGCTACACATTCTCTGTTTAGATAGTTGATAGAAAAAATACCAAATGAAATCGTTCATGCACATATTGTAAATTTGTTGAACCTGCACAAAATATGTCTAGCTAGAAAATACCACACACATTTGCAGAGAGAAATTGAGAAAGAAGAAGCAAGAGAGAAAGAATGGAAGAATTCACATTAACTGTAATGAATAATGAATAATTTACACATGATATACTCTATATAACCCAACCAATGCACACTGGAGGTGAAGCAAATGCACCATAGTGGTGGTCTAGAGTGATATAGACACACACCAACAGTTACGGGAGTGAAATGCCACCTAGTCTAGTCTCTCGGGAAGTGTTGGCACAGGGGTAGACCCAGGGTTCAACGCTTCAACAAAGCACCAACAAAACCCTAACTACCGGCCCTTTCGGCAACACCTGCGAAGCAGATGAAGTCTCACCCAAGGTAGAGGCAGGGGGGGTTGCATGACTCAAGTGTCTACAACCTAGCAGGGACACAGATCTGTGATTACAACACTTAACAAAGCACTCATCCAATAACATGCATTAGTTCTTAAACCTTATTCACATCGCAGGTTAAACCCTTATTATAGATCAACGCAGTAACTATCAAGATCAAGCACATTCAACCAGTTAGCACATAACATTAGCTCATATGTGGCATTTATCATACATAAGCACTAAGCATCCATAGCTCTATCTATCATACATCAAGAATAGTTCACTAAGCAGATAAATACATAAAAAAATATGAACATCATTGCACAAATCACATCAACACATGATATGCGTGGTTCACCCCAGTGTGGGGATACGTCCAGCACCTCTTCTTCTTCTTTATTAGTCTTCAATATTTCTACATTCTTCTGCTCCTATGCATAAAGCCACATAGCCAACTCCGCAAAGGACAGGAGCTCTGCGCGCACCTCTCTAGATCATCCTTCCCCAAATTAGGTCAAGGAACAAAGCCAACTCCTCAATAGCACAAAGCCAACACTTACAACATAATATGCACAAAGAGACTACTCATGCACTAAGCTGATCACTTGTACTTGTTCTTCCTTGCACAAAGCCACAGGCGACTTCTTACATTGCCTAGCTACTAATTTATGCATTACAAAAATGCCTAATCATGGGTAAAACCCATGGGATGACATCCCATACATGTTACATAAACCCTAAAATCCCCAAAATCCCGCAAAATGGGCAAGATCCCACGATCTCCGCTTCACCTAGGCTTTTCGTCTTAGACCAGCCTGTCAAAGTCCCAAAACTGGTCAAACACGACCAACGTTTCTTCAAAACTTGGTCAAGGGCCAACAGGCCCCCAACACCCACCTATGACTTGTCCCGAGTCACTCTGATCTGGGTAATACCACTTCGAAGGCCTGGAGTTTCCTTGACTTGTTGCTTTGCCAGAGTCTCCTGCTCGGTGAACTCCTGAACTACTTTCTCGATAACAGGCCCTTCCAGGCATTGTTCCACTGTTGCGACCACTTGTTCCAAATGTGAGCCTTGTCCCTCAATCTCTTCAAAAAGTGTGCAGGCTTCATCGTGCACCGGATGGAGTCTCTGTGTCACCTCCATAACTCTACTCTAGATGGCAGTGATATGTTGTTGAACTGCGTGCTACTCTTGCGACCTCTTCATCTTCTCAACTGCAATAAGCAACTTCATCTATTCTTTCACTGTAGAATACTATTGCTTCACCTCCTGGAGCTGTGCCTCCAATTTCCTCATCTCTGGGTCTTCTGCAAGGTGCTCATAGGTATGCATTTTTCGATTACTTAGTTTATTATATTCTGAAGCCAACGCCCTGATTATTTCTACTGAGCTCCTGTCAGTTTCTTCCCTTTGATACCGCACTTCTTGCAGAGTGCTAGGTCTTGCTTGGATTTCTAACTCTATGATCCGTGATTGAAGATGTTGAATGACTTCGGAGAGCTTCCCCACTTGAATTTGTTGGTTTGATCGAATCCCTTCTCAGGTTATCTGGGTTATTGACCCATGATTCATGTCATTCAGGGTTCCAACAAAGCCTCTCACTATCGGCCCTCCTGGTAAACCAGAGGGCAATGCAGCACCCGAAAGGTACTGCGCAGTATCACTCGAGATAGATATAGATGGTTGACTATAAGAATCAAGTATTTATAGTCTGGGACAGAGTAGGGGATAAATGGTTTCTTGACCAAGGCCTTGTTCTGCGAACTGTTACTGTAATCTACTTGTTCCTAGGAATTGTATGCGTATAACTCAAAATATAAACAAATTCTAATAATGCATTTGGTTATTCATCAATCGTAATCATCTATTGCTGAAAGAAGTTAAATATATGAAAAAAATCAACACATTACATAGATATTACTTTGGTTCACCCCTCCTGGGATACGTCCATAAAGATTTGGCTCTTGGCTCTTTTATTATGGTAGTTCTTGATTTCCTTGCGCCACGCGCTTACAGTTATCTGCAAAAGAGGGTAAGATCTATGTGAGGCGAACTAGATCGCACCAAGCTCCAAATCCTGTGGTCTAATCCTTAGATCTACCTTCCCTCATATCTTTCTTTCTCAACAACTTACAACACTTAGTTCATACAACTCAAAACCCTTCACGTATCGCCAACAACAATACTCAGAAAAATCACTTACTAGCAATCGTAATCCTCACAAAAACTAATCTAAAATCAACAACAACACTATATGATACTTTCATATCTATATTTATACATTTTGGGCTCTTTAGCCACTTACAAAATATTACCAAAACCCTAACCCTTCTTATGCTAGTTTTTTCTCACATGCACGTGTTGTTCTTCCTCTAGCTATCGCTTTCCTCTGTGCATGCTTTCTTGCACTCGCACGTGTTGATCTTTTGCTAGTTGTCACTTCAGTTTCCTGCATGATTTATTTCCCATGATCTTCATTCTTTCCACTTCGGCCTGGTGCCAACAGACCCCCAACACTGACATGTGACTCATCCCAATTCACCTAATTGCGATGTGCTTCCTCAATCTCCCTAGTGATCGTCTGGAACTTCTCCTGCAATTCTGCTACTTTTGTCAGTGCCTGCGCAATTTTCTCCTTGATAATATCGACTGTTTTCACTGATACTTCTTCTCTTATCAGTCTTGTACATTCTATATGAGTCCATGCTAACTATGTTCTGGCTTCTTCTACCTGCTCCAGTACTATTTCTATTTGTTCCTGCAATGGTTCTATTTGAGCCTGACGCTCATGTTTATGTGTTTGCGCAGTGAGAAGTTATGCCTTTAACTTCTTTAACTCGTGTGTCCCCTTGACCCGTTCTGGAATTGGGATGGTTTTCTGTTGTTTCCTGAATTCTTGGATCGTTGCATTGATCCTTTCCTCCTCCTTTCCCCATTGTTGGACCTGTGGGTCCTCTTCCAGCTTTTTCCAGAGTTGTGCTGCTTTATCCAACAAGTCGGCTGCTATGCTGACCTATTTTTCCATCTCCTGTAGTTTTACTATCTCTTCCTGCTTCCTCTGTTCCTTTACTGCTGGTGGAGTTGTTGGTCTAATCTGTCCACGGAGAGTCTCGATCTCCTTTTGGTATTGATCAATTGCCTGCACAATCTGATCGATCTTTTCTGTCGTTGGGAGTTCACTTCCTTTGGCAATAGTTGGAAGTTTCCCAAAAATGTCTTCCACTCTGTGTTCCAACTCATTTATGTGTTCCTTATCCTCCTTCATTTCATATTTTTCCTGCGTGCAAACTATTTCCAGTGTTTCCTGCTTCTTTGTTTCTTGTTGTAGCTCGACCAAGTTTTTACGTGCTCGAGACTGGATCTCATGGTCGACGCTAACTTGAAATTGCTATAATACCTTTGTTGGCATCCATGTTAGGAGCAATTGGATCTAATCCAAATCCTTTAGTGGTGTTTGTCCCATAATCTCATCCATTCGTAGCATGCTCAGCTTTATGTAAACCGTGGAATGTGGCTTTAGAAGAACTGAGTTATTTTCTCCTACCTCCATTCTTTTTGTAGTTCATGCACTTGATGGCTCTATGTCTCTGCTACTACTTGTAATCTGGGGTGCTCTGAATTTCTTCAAGAGTTGCCCCATTTCTGCTAGCTCCTTCTGTAGTTTATCCCTGTGGTGTACTGCATGATCAGATTCCTTTGCGAGGCAATCCTGGACCATTCTAGAAATCATATCACCATCGTCCTCTGTGATTTTATATTCTGGTGGTGGTCGTTGTGCCTTTGATTTCTTGCGCGCACATGTTTCCTGTACCGTTGGTCTCTTAGTTCCCCCTAGTTCCTATGTGATGGGGTTCATCATAGTTTCCTATGTTCCCTCAGCTGGTTTCTGTTTTTCATGGGTTGGCTGAGTGGTTCATGTTCTCCCCTTCTGTGTCCCTGGCTTTTTTGAGCCACCCTCTGTGTAAGTCGACTTGATTTGGCCCATTCTTGGTTTCTTGGTTACTGAGACTTGTGGAGGCTGTGTTTCCACCTGCGGAGCCCCTCCTTCTATTGTTTGTCCTGGTATTTCTCTGGGTATGGTTGGGATATTCCATTCATTCGGCCACTCGTGGTTGATCATGTCGATGTCTCCCTCGGTGACTCAATAGCACATTTGTAGCCACTATTTATGTGGGTCTTGTCTTGGCTGTATCCACATGGCTTGTCGCTTAGCCCAGAAATTGGCGATGCCCCTGTATCATGTGACAACCTCTGGTGTTATCCTCCATTGTCGGTTGATTGCTTCCTGCATTTCCTGTAGGTAAGCTTCGAATATAATTCCATTTTCCTTCTTATGCTTAGCCAGTGGCATGGATTTTAAGACGTGATATCTCGCTCCTCCTAGCTATGGTGTGGTACAAAAGGTGACATGGTATGGTTATTTCCATCCCATGAAAGTGATGAGAGTAATCAGCCATGAGTAATGAAATTTTGTACCTACTTCTTGTACATCTTTACAGTCTATTTGGAACAAGTTTGACAGATATGGTACCCAGCTCATGAAGATGCCTTCTATGCACTGAGCTACAACTGCGATGACTCCTGTCGATACTTCATCTTTATGAAATTTTCTTAGTAGTTTGCAGGCTAAGATATGTGCTCCTAGTTGTGTCGTGGAATCATTAATTCACTTTATTATAATGCCTCTTGTTCCCCTGTCGGAGCCATATTTCTTCTTCATTTCTTCTGCCAATGACTTTTTCTTGGTCTTGTCGTCCAGTATCAACATAGGATCCATACCCCGGATGGGTAGTCCTGTAATTTGCACAATAAGTTCAATAGTTATGGGGATGGGCTTTTCCATCCATACATCCCCTCCATGCGTAACTTCTAACAGTTGCTTGATGCATGTCGTCACATATTGGCCTCTGCCAAAGTGTGGTATCTTCAGCAATCCTAAGATTCCAGTTCTGTCCAGTCTAGTTGCCCACTTACGTGGCTTAGTGATAGTTCCTCCGAGAGGGTTCACAACTGTTGTCTCCATAAAGACTTGTGGTGCAAGCTCTCGATATTTTCTTTCATCCACTATGTCATGGTTGGAAAACTTGAGCTTCCCAACGTGAACCAATAGCTGCGGGTCCACCTGTATTCCCTCTGGTGTGTGAGGTAGCACAATCTCTACAGCTGGTTTCTTTCAAGGTGAGCTCGATATCTGAATCCTGTCTCTCTGTTGTGTTGGTTGGTTCAAAGTTCCAGCAGCTTCCGATTTCTCCTTCACCATCCATTCTTCCCAAGCCTTGCCCATTTCACCAGTCGGCTTGGTCAAAAAAGAAAATTTTGGCATAGGTATTTGTGGAACATCTAGTTGGACTTCTACTTTCGGGTTCTGTGTGCTTTCATTTATTTCCATGGCTGCTTCGGCGTTTTTTGGCTGTCCTTCCTAATGGGTTCCTACTGCTTCATTCTGACGCTCCTGTGCCATTGTCGACGTGTCCTCTTTCATGGCTTCCGCTTGGGGCTACGAGATCTCTTCTTGGATCGGTGTTTATTCAAATGGGATGTCCTCCAGTGATGGGATTTCGTCAATATCAATGATCTTTGGTGGTTGTTTCTCGTTTTCTTCCCATGTTCCTCATGACCTAGTTTGAACCCTAGTTGGTATGACTGTCTGGCTTGGTTCTGCAAGATTTGGTGGTGCCGTACTAGTGTCTTTTAGATGTTTGATTAGTTCAAATAGCTTGGACAAGATCTGCGATATCGCTCTATGCGTTCGGGCTGCTATTTCTCTTTCTCCGTTCTTCTTTTGCAAATAGACTAATTGTTTTTGTGCTCGTGTGTTGTATGGGTGTGCCATGAATCTTGTTGAGGATGCCTCCTACCTCATGTGATTAATTCAACATAAGTGTGGGTTCAATTCATCCATGGTGGTTTCGTACCTTCCCTTATGGCTACTTTTCGATCGCCAATTGGCACGTTTAGTGGGACATCCCATCCATCCTTGCCTTGCTTTAATTCTTCCTCATGTTGTCCTATCAATGTGATTTTGCTGAATTTCCTTTTCCCACTTGTTTCCCTTTCCGATATGGCTGTTGTATTTTCCCTCACTGGTTTTGTGTTTCGTATGTGGATTGTTCATCATGCCGCACGCTATTTTTAAGATCTCTTTTTTTTTTCCATTTACTGTGCGATGAACTACGTGGTGGGTGGTCGACTATCCTTGTATATCTTCAACCGAATCCTGTTGATCATTCCTCTGAGGTCTGCGCCTAATATATCTTTCAACTATACATCTCCTTCATCCATGACATCATTTACCTCATATGGTCCTAGCCAATGCATTCTCAGCTTCCCTAGGTGCTGCAGTGCTTTACTATCGTAGAGCAATATTAGATCTTCTTCCTTGAACATATTTCTCTTGATGTGTCGATCGTGCCGCGCTTTGTCTCTCACTTTCTGTACTTGTTGATGGAATCCTACCAAGATTTGGTCTTCCTGCATTGACATTAATTGATCCAGTCGTTCCTAGACTGCATCTCGTTCTGTCATTTGTGTGATAGTTGCTACACGTAGACTGGGTATTAGAAATTCTAACGGAACTACTGCTTCTTGACCATAGACTAGTTTGAATGGTGTGTGACCTGTCAACTTTTTTCATGTGGTTCTATAGGCCCATAGTACTGATGGTACCTTGAGATCCCAATCATCCCTGTTGACGTTACATATCTTCATCAAGGTGTTCTCTAGAATTTTGTTGAAGGCTTCTACCATGCCATTAGCTTGTGGGTGATACGGTGTGATTTTTTGGTGATGAACGTTGAACTTTTCAAGCATCACTCGAATGGTGATGTTGATGAAGTGTGTTCCTTGGTCGTTCATCAAAATTCTTGGGCACCCAAATCTAGTAATTACCTGTTCAAAAAGAAAGTGGGTAGTTGTCTCTACGCTGCAATCTTTTACTGGTGCAACTTCCACCCATATTGTTAAGTATTTCATTGCAGTGATAATATATCTCACCCCTGTTCTCTTGGAGGATCGGTTAATGGGTCCCATAAAGTCTATTTCCCATTTGTTGAATTCCTGAAGTGTCACTTGCGAACGTAGTGGCATCTCGTCCCTTCTATTGGGTTTTTCGACCCATTGACAGACATCACATTGCTGACAATATTCTTTCGAGTCTCTATGTATCGTTGGCCACCATAATCCTGCACGTAGTACCTTCTGCGTGGTAGCTTTTCCTACATAGTTCCCTCTTGCTATTCCTTCGTGGGATTCTGCTAAAATTCTTGGTCGTTCGTGGTCTAGTATGTATCTTCGTAAGATTCTATCTGCACCCATTTTGTATAGATTCCCTATGATCAACTGATAGTCGGCTGCGTGGACTACCAGGGTATTCTTCTATATAGTGGTATATCCTTGCGACACAGTACCTGTGCTCAAGTACTGGATGATCTCTATGAAGTAATTGTCAGCAATCTGTACTGAGACGAGATGTGCATCTGGAAAGTTTTCTTCCAAATTCGTTGGTTCCTCTCCATTTGTGACCCTCGATAGGCGGTCAGGTCATGCATTCAGTTTTCCTGGTATGACTATTACCTTGAAGTCAAATTATTGAAATATCAGTAACCATCGATAGATTCTCCCCCCCAACACTAGCTTGTTAACTAGGTTTTTCAGGGCTAAGTGATCTGTAAACATCTTAAAGTGTTTTCCCAATAGGTAATGTTTGTATTTTTGTAGTGCGTAAACCATAGCTAAGCCTTCTCTTTCTGTCGTGTTATAATTTTGTTTTGAGTCTAATAATTTCCTTCTTGCGAACGCTATCTTGTGATCCAAGTCCCCTGTTCCTGGTTGCGCTAAAATAGATCCAAGTGCTATTGTCGATGCATCTACATGTACATGGAATGTCTTCTCCCAGTATGGAAATACCAATATTGGTGCAATGACCATCTTTTCCTTTAGGGTATCCAGACCGTGTTGGCACTCATCGTTCCATCGATACTTGGTATCCTTCCTTAACAGTTTTTCCATAGGTGTTGTAATCTGTTCATAGCCTTTGATGAATTTCTTGTAGTATCCCATATGTCCTAACGTTTCTCTTAGTTGGCAGACTGTTTTTGGTGCTGGTAGGTTAACAATGACTGCGATTTTGGTCGGATCCACCAGTAAACCCTATTTTCATACTATGTTTCCCAGTAGTATCCCAAATGGTGTTCCAAATATGCATTTATTGATGTTCAGTGATATCTGACACTGTCTGCGTCGTTCTAACATCAGGCATAAAAATTCCACATGGTTTTTTAACAGGCTATAAAACGTTCAATCATCCAGGTATACTTTGAGAAATTGGTGGATGAATTCCTTAAATGTTGCAATGACCACTCTAGAGAATATCACAGGTGCATTCTTCAGTCTGAACGGCATGACTGTGTACTGATAGGATCCCCATTTTGTCACAAATGTGGTCTTGTGTCTATCCTCTTGTGCTATCTTAATTTGATGATATCCCAAGAATCCATTGGTGAATGAATAGGATTCGTGTCCTCCTACATTCTCGAGTACTTCGCCCGTGAATGGTGTGGGGAATGGGTCGTGTAATCATGCATCATTCAACTTCCTCAATTCAACACATATCCTGATCCCTCTTCCTTGTTTCTTGTCCTGTACTACCATCGGGCTTATCCATTCTGATTCTTCGACTGGTTTGATGATGCCGGCCTCGAGCATCCTGTTGAGCTCATCTTTAAATTTATGTTTGTAGATGGGGTTCAGTCTGTATGGTCGTTATTTAATGGGTATCAAATTAGGTCTGAGTGGTATCTTCATTTCTCCTAATTCTCTGGCTATTCCTTTCATCTATGTAAAGGTTGTGGGAAAAAGGGCATTGTATTCGCGTAACAATTATGTGATGCTTTCTAGTGTCTGTTTGTCCCAGTAATCTCCAATGTTGGCCATTTTGGGCTGCTCGACGGTCCCTATGTTAACCTTCTTGATCTTGATTGGCACAGAGATGACCTCTAATTCTAACTGTGGTCCTTCCACATCTCTCTTTCCTTTGACATATTCAATCTAAATATCACGTGGATCATCTTCATCCGGTGCTTCCTTCTGTACATGGTAGCATGACAAAAGTTCCTTGACTGTCTGCTTATTTCGCTGTTGTACCTATGTGATAACTTACACTTCTTATTCTATAATGAATATGACATATCTGATCCGTTTCAAGGCTGTGTCTATGTTGGAGTTCTCATGCTCGAATGAGAAAGTGACTGTAAAGTTCTGTTGGAGTGTCACCCATGTCTTGGTTCCTTTTCGCATTTCCTAGTCTATATACCAATTCGTTGGTATACCTTCTAAAGTATGAATGAAGTGGTGAGTCAATTCTTCTGGTGGCGTCATTTTCCATAGTTTTTTACACGCCTCCAAGTGTTCTACTGGTATTCCTAGTCCATCATATTTTTTTCGGTTGTTCCATATTTGTTCTGCATCGAACCTTATGCGCAATAATCATTTGCATTGGTACCAATCTGTGATAGTCTCTTTGTGCGCACCCCACCATCTTGTGGGTGTAGCCTTTAGTGCTAAATATAGTGCTAATAGTCTCTGGTTCTCTAATACTTCATCTTCATATTGTGTCAAGAAAGTTTCCAAATCATTTAGCCCATGAAAACTGGGCGGTTCTTTGATTTCTATGCCAAGCCATTTTACTGTGCGATTTATTCTTGCACACCTTCTTGTGGATACTTCGTGTAGTCTTTGCTGCCAGTTTTCTAACCCAGTGTCTGAGTCTGTTGTGCATGAAGTAATTCTCCTCCAACTGAGTACCCTATCTGCAGTTGGGTTTATATAGTCCACATCACGCGCAGTTGTTTTGTACAACTGGTCGATTTCATCTAGATTTAGACAAGTGGGTTCTATGAACCTCTCACCTTTTGATGGGTCGAGTGGGGCTATAACCCTGTAGTCTCCCAACTCAAATGTCATTTTTCTAGTTTTCAAGTTAATTATGGCCTGGTTGTGGAATGCCTAATCCAAACCAAGTAACACTGGGTAAGGTGTTGTACCGTCTACTATTTCGATGACTTCAAAGTCTGCTTTAGTGTGCACGCCATCCAGATCTATGGTCACTCCTTTCAGTCTACCTATTGGTAGGACTCTATGTTGATCTGCTAGTTTTAATTGAATAGTTGAGTATTCCAGTGTAGGTTCTCCCATGCATTTCCATGTGGTTTTTGGTAGTACGTTCACCTCGGATCCTAGATCTAGTATAATATCTCCCATGTTGAAATCCCCAACGTTAGCATTGATTCTAAATTCTCTACTTATTATTCTTATTGTGTGTAGGTGGTTGACAGTTTTCAATTCTGGCTTATGTTTTGTCTCGCTGCTACATTTCTCTAGGATGTTTTGTAATAATTTGATAGATGAAGGATCACTTAACATTTTGATTCATGATTGTAAAAAGTCTTTGATAGTACTTACTTGATCCTTAGGTTGTATCCTATTGGTATGGTCCAGTGATGGTGGCATGTCATATTCCGGAGCTTCCTTGTTCTATTGTGTAGTCAGCGCTATGTCTTCCTTCTGGAATTCTTGTCGAGCTTTTGTAAATATCTCCTTTTCCTTTTGCGCGTCGAACTACTTCTTGGGGTCAGGGTTCTTCTTTACCCATTGGTTCTGCGCTAGGTCCTGTCGAACTGCGTCGTTTCCTATTTTCATTCCTCCTCGAGTGACTATGTTAATGTTTCGTCTGTCATCCCTTACTTCGGCTAAAATCCATTGAACATTCTAGTTATTTTGGTTCCTTTTTTCGTGGATATGTATGAGTAGTGTCGGACATTCCTCTGTATCGTGGTTTGAAGCGCGACAATACATATAGGTCACTAGTGGTAGTGGAAATTCCCGTACATAATGTCCTGTTTCTGGCAATTGTGACATGTGACTGGTCCTCTCCCACGTCCGAAACCTCCTCTAGCTCGTTATGTTCCTCTATAAGCTACACGATCACCTCGTGGCACGTTATATTGTGGTCCCTGATTATACTGTGCGGTATTGTACTGGGGTTGTGTTGGGTTGTATTGCAGCTGCGCATTATTATAAGGTTGTTGTGTAGTGTTGTGTGGTTTTGGGGCTTGAGTGAACTATGGTGTTTCCTGCCCAGTCATCATTTCTACCTGTACCCTGTATGTGTCTGAGGTTCTTTTCCCCATCAACTCCACAGTTCTGCAATATTTTTTGTCATGGACGACTGACTTGCAAAAGGTGCAATATGAGTTCATTGGTACTGTTTGGTATTTATGCATCATCATGCAATGGTAAGGGTCATGACCCAGTTTCTTACAGATTTCACACCATAATCCCCCTTGTGGTAGCGGGTTTGGCATCCTTGTTTCCATATATTGCGTGAACGTCAGACATTCATTTTTGTCTTGTCCTTCTATCCTGCATGTGGTACACCAAACAACTTCTCGTTTTTCCTTGTTCTTATTCTAGTTCAGCTGAAATGTTAAGTTCTTCATATCCTCTTTCAGTTCTTCAATAGCTGAGTCCATCTGCTGGTACTGATTCTCTTCCAATTGCAAGGCTTCCTGCAGAGCCACTACTTGTGTCTGAAACTTCTGTTGTCGTAGTGGATATTGTAAGTGCGACAGTAGTGAGTTGACAAATAGGTTTCGATGTTGCATCTTGGTCATAAGGTATTTTAACTTCCCTTTTAATTGCTTGAATCTTTGATCAATCTCCCATACCGATTCTCCTGGTTTCTTTCTTATCTCAATCATCTCGTTCATATACTGATCCTCTGAGGTCGGCCTCTGGAACTCATTTATTAATAGTTTCTTAATGTCATCCAGTGTCCTTGTCATCCCGGGAGCACTATTCGTGTCTAGACTCATGTACTAGTCTAGTGCGCGGTCTCTTAGCATGATCACTAGTTGTGCGAGTTTGATGTTGTCATCAATGATCTGCTTTTCTTCCCAGATCTTGGTGCAAATGAATAGATTCTTCTCAAGGTATTATGTTGCTTCTCCTCGAAACGCTGGTAATATGATAGTAGGGTCGTGTCTTGCCATTATAAGTATTGAACTACTGCCTCCTCCGCGCGGTGTGGATACTTGACTAATATTACCTGAACTATCTCCTCTATTTGTCGCTCCTTGTGTAGATGTACTTCCTACTGTCGGACTTCCTCTGAAATTTGGTTTCCTAAACGGTGGTGTTCTCTGTGGTGTATTGGTCGCACATGGGTTTATGGGTTCCACACTGACATTTATATGAAAGGAGTGGTTATCTTCTCCACCCGTTCTTGGGCCTCTTGTTTTCCTCTCATAGGTGGCATGCAGGATTTCCTCAATCTGCTCCATAGCCCAGAGATCCTCTACCTCTTCCTCATCGCTCACCAAGCCCTCCCTTTCGGCTATGTCTCTCTTCTTGGTGTTTATCTTATATTGGTAGGGTGCTCCACTACGCGTTGTTCTTGATGAAGCCAAGATCCACTTGAGTTGGTTGTCATCCATTTAGATTAGGTCCAAGGGTTCCTCTTCCTTCTTCTCTTTCTCCTACCCTCCTTCCATTCCTGCTCTTTATGTCAGTGCTTCCCCCCTTCCCCCATGTGCGTAGGGAAGTCTGATTCCATTGTCATTACACCTTTTTTAGATAGCAGTATCTTGATAGAAGTATATATGGATCGAATATACCTCCCTCTAGGTCCTCATAGAAATTCTTTCTCGGCTGCGTTGCATGACTTTGCTATGTCTACAACAAACTCTGTGATGAATCCTACCACAATACTGTGAAGCCAAAAGTCTACTGCGCGAGTGAATTTGTTGTTCACCTGTTGTAGCTATTGAATATGTACTAGAGTCCAATCTAGCTGTCGAATCTGGCTCGTCGGATGATTATCCGTTAACCTTAAGATCCGCTCCTGTAGTAGATGTGAAAAATAATAGAAAAATATTTTGTGAAAATCCGTAAACACGTATTTATCTAGGTATCTGCATGGTGTGATTCTAGGGTTTCTATTGTCTTTGTGTGCAAATTATAGCTCTTTAGTTCTCAACCAACCCTCAATTCCTTCTCTCGTGGGGTTCCAAGGTCTCCATATTCCCTTCTAACGACTCATTGCTTCTTCGATGGTTCTTGTCCACTCTATCTCATCTACTCAGTCCTATATTGTTCCTCTTAACACGACAATGAAACCATTTGTTGGTTTGATCGACTCCCTTCTTAGGTTATCTGAGTTATTGACCTAGGGTTCATGTCATTCGGGGTTCCAACAAATCCTCTCACTATCAACCCTCTTGGTAAACCATAAGGAAACGCAGCGCCCGGAAGGTACTCTGCATTCTCACCCGAGATAGCTATAGATGGTTGACTTTAAGACTCGGGTGTTTACAGTCTAGGACATAGTAGGGGATAAAGGTTTTCTTGACCAAGGCCTTGTTCTGGGAACTGTTATCATAATCTATTTGTTCCTAGGAATTGCATGCGTATAACTCAAAATATAAATAGATTCTAATAATGCATTTGGTTATTCATCAATCGTAATCATCTATTATTGAAAGAAGTTAAAGATATGAAAAAATTCAACATATTATATAGATATTGCCGTGGTTCACCCCTCCTGGGCTACGTCCACAAAGATTTGGCTCTTGTCTCTTTTATTATGGTAGTTCTTGATTTCCTTGTGCCGCACGCTTACAGTTCTCCTCAAAAGTGGGTAAGATCTATGTGAGGCAAACTAGATCGCACCAGGATCCACAGCCTGCAGTCTAATCCTCAGATATACCTTTCCTCATATATTTCTTACTCAATAGCTTACAACACTCGGTTCATACAACTCAAAACCCTTCACGTATTGCTAACAACAATACTCGGAAAAATCACTTACTAACAATCGTAATCCTCACAAAAACTAATCTAAAATCAACAACAACACTATATGATACTTTTGTATCTATATTTATACATTTCTGGCTCTTTAGCCACTTACAGAATATCACCAAAACCCTAACTCTTCTTACATTATGTTTTTCTCCCATGTCTGTGTTATTCTTCCTCCATCTATCACTTTCCTTTGTGAACGCTTCCTTGTATTTACGCGTGTTGATCTTTTGCTAGTTGTCAGTTCAGTTTACTACATGCTTTATTTCCCATGATCATCCTTCTTTCCACTTTGGCCTGGTGCCAACAACATTGCAGTTGACTCTGGTTCCTCCTGTGCCAAGCTCGACATAGAGTGGAGTGATCTAGTCACTGCCTCCTTGACCACAGTCTGCTCTGCAAGCAGCTGGTATTTTTCTTCCTGTATTTTTGCATTGTTCTACTTGAACTTTGCCTGAATTTTACCTTTTTCCAACTGCGCAACTCAAAGTTTCTCTAGTACCTCCTCCTTTTCTTGCTTTAAGGCATCTGTGGCCTTCTCCTTTTCTTCTTGGGCATGACGAAGGTGATTCTCTATAACATCTTCTAATTTGTGTAATTGGGTGGGCTCATCACCTAATTCTACACTCTCTGCTAAAGATGGCACAGTAGACACTGTGTGGCTTGACTGGATAGCTTTCTAGATGTCTTTGATATCCTTCCCTATTCTGTCATACATCGACTCCTGTTTTTCTCCATGTCTCTGTAAGATGTCTTCTGAATCATCCTCGATAGTTGTGATGATGAGATCGATGTCGTCCACTTTGAGCACATTTTGTGACTGAGGCTTATTGGCTCGGGACTTCTTCTGTGCTAATGGTTTCTGCGGAGAAACCTTCCTTTTCTTTGATGTCTTAGCCTATGTAAGTGGATCCTTTGGCGGTGTCACTTCACCTTTTTCTTGTTTTTCTTCTTCCCCTTCCTCCTCTTGGTTTACTCCGTCGCCTCCTTCCACTATAGGTGAGTTAGGCATAGTTCCCTTTGATGCGTTTTCCTTCTCCTCACTGTCTATGTCCTGCACTTCCTCAATTTTCTTATTTTTATTTGCACTTCTCTGTCCATCATACTTAGTATGGGTGACCAAAGGACTTCTGATGATGTCAGGGTCAGAGAGTTCTGCATCTTCGATCGGTACAAGGAATTTGGTTGGCCATTCCTTGGTTATCTCCTCCATATCTTCATCGGTCAATTTATAGTATGAATGCAGCTCCTCTTTACTTTCTTCCATGCACGCAGTGATGTAGATGAAGTGTCAGTCTACGCGGAACTTCACTAGTGGCCTGTATGTGTGCAAAGTGTTCGGGGTCATCCGCGGAAATGCTTCAATGGCACACTTCAGTTGTAGATAGTAAGCGTGGAACATTGCATTTGATTTCCACTACTTCGCCATATCGCTCGTATACCACAAGGTGGTGAAACTCACGACCAATGGATCTGATGGCTCAACTTTAGGGAATGTCGCTCCCTCCGACATCTCCCAAGCAACAAATGCAATTAAAATCAACAACCAACTAAAGTGAAATTTGTAGCCTTGGTCTTGTGCTTCACGGCAGTCCTTCTCTAACTCATTGACAAGGTATCTCACCCAGTTCATCTACATTCCTTTGACACACTTTCCTGTGAGGTCGACTATGAACCCTGTGACCTGTTTCATATGGTTCTTTTGGATGAGCTTGACAAGATTTAGCTAAAAAGCTATGCGCACTGCACCATCCTCGATGGAGGCTATTTTGTAGCCTCGCTTCCCCTTCTCCACATTGCCATATGCCTCCTTGATCCTCTGTGCCAGGGAGCGATCTGCAGCCTTCCCTAGGTAGAGTTGTTGAGGGTCCGGTCCCTGCATGCTCAATCCAGTGATCAAGTGGATCAACATCGGATCCACAGTCATGCACCTATCTAACCATATATAACCTCCATGGTAGCATGACAACAGAGTTTAATGCACGCGTTAACCTCCTGATGTCTTCTGAAGTGGGGGATATTCATCATGTTTAATATCGTCGATTGCATGATCTCTTTAATCCATGGCTAGGGAACTATATTGGGATTCTTCCTAGTTGTCTTCGTCAGGTACCTATGTGGTGCGAGCATCTCATAGTTCTTTTGGTATCCAACATTGAAATCATTGATATTGAGAGCTGGGATCAGTCCCAACTGCGGTCCGACTGCATGTATCCCCTTCGAGAGGTATGTAGTGATTAGCGTGTACTCGAAGTCATACGACACACTGTCACGACTAACCACACCATCCAAAGGCGATATGTAGTTGGGAACCACTAAGGGGATCTGCTTCGTGTTCACTAGATCATCGCGGTGCTTGCTTCTTTTCTCAGTCACGGTTCGGCTAGACTGACATGCAGTCGAGGGGGATGCTTTCAATCCACCCATCGACGATGTATGTATACCTATAGACATGAATTTCTCAGTCATGAGGTCGACAAGTATATCTTCCACAGACTTCTCTACTGTGCTACGCTCGCCCGACATTCACACTTGTAATAAAATAACTCAAGTAGGAGAATAGATATTCAAGGTAATCAAATCGATGGCAAGGTCTAGACAAAACAAAGAAATATGAAATTACTTCTATGTTAGCTCGTATATCTCAGTTTGCAAAAAGTGGTCCTGACACAGCGTCCGACAAGTTAAATAATCTATGTCGTAACGTATTCCTCCAACGGGCAGGAATTCCATAATCAATACGATTTCATCCATTATGTCGTGTTCTCAATGGTCCAATGGTGATATTTTTGGCAATAATTGTGTTTCTATCCGTTCTGGAGCATCATTCTAATGGTTGGGACGCCTCCAACGGTCATATAGCTTTGTCGTGGTGAAGTTCCATTTTGCGTTGTTTTGCTATTTTGACGAGGTTCAAGTTTAGCAAGCCTGCTTTCTGTGAAGTCTTCTCTTGATCTCCTTGTTATTTTTCTAACTTTGCTTTCTTCTTACTGAGCTTTATAGCCTTCTTTCTTGTTATCTTAGTCTCTGGGTTCTTGTTTCCATTCTTATTCTTATCTTCTCGTAGCATAGTAACTTTGCACTGCTGAGGGTATTTCAAAGGGTTCGAGCGTAATACCTCTTCTATTACTACTTCTAGGGTAGGTGCTCTTCTCTCCTATATGTACATGTTTTTTAAGCCTTCTTGTGTTCTTTCAACTTCGACAGCTAACTCTCTTGCCTTCTATTGCTTTGAATTGTCCTCTTGTTCTTGTATTAGTCTCTCTATTTTCCTAGCCATGAAGTCCCTTAATTCTTGTTTTTTCTATTATGTAGCTTCTTCCTCTTCTTTCCTTCTAATATGATCCCTTTCAATCTAGGTCTTTCCTAACAAAAGTGCAAACGGGGCGCTGATATCCACAAACTTAATGAATTCAAATTCTTCCTTGGTCGACATACCCTAAGAAATCATAGGTACATTAGTAACTCTTCCACATAAGGTTATCATCTTTCCTTTAAACAATCCTATCCCTCCTAGTGAAGGAACCATAACAGGCCTTCCCAAAATTTTCCAAGTGCTTTCTGGCATAATATTCACATGTGTTTCCTCATCTAATACACAGTCTATGTCAAAGTCTCCTATTCTTATTTCTATGCACTGCTTCTCTTTTAAGATCTTTGGTAAACTGATGTCTCTGTGATCATTCAATGTTTATTTCAGCTATAATAACAGAGTCTCTTATTCTTTCTGGTTCTTTAACATATCCTTAGTTTCTTGACCTTATTCATAGTTTTCTTGTCTCCTGATCATCTTTTCAACTTTAGCAATCATTCTAGGGCAATCCAAAACCTCATGACCAACAACTTTACAAAAAATACAAATAGGACCTACACCAGGGAATTCCTTAGCAAGATGTCTCGGTATTATGCAGGTATAACACAGTGTCAATCCTCTCATCCTTTTAAACGATCCCCAACCTTTCCTGTACTGCGCACTGGGATCACAGTGATAGACCTGCAATTTGGAAAAATTCTATATAGGGTCCTGCATCCACTTGTTAGTCCAAAAATTATTTCTATGCATAGGAATAACATATCTTTCACTACCTCTATTAAATTTATTCAGATCAAATCTTATTTCTTCTAGTTGTGCCCTAGTTTTCAGACTAGGACAAAATCTGTCAAACATACCTAGATTCATACTTTTGAAGAAAAAAATTCCACTTATCTTACCTTTACCAGAGCACAAAGCTTTAAGATCTTACCACTTTTCGTCAGATCTGGTTCCCTTCTTAGCATAGAGCTTCGCAATTCAAGTAGAATATTGCACACTACAACAACATATCTACGCACATAGCTTTCTCTTTTCTTTAGTTCCCAGCAATCACAGTTTTAGGTCCTGGAAACACAACCATTTTTTGGCACAGGGGCAGACCCTGGGTTCAATGCTTCAACAACGCACCAACAAAACCCTAACTACCAGCCCTTTCGGCAACACCTGTGAAGCAGATGAAGTATCACTTGAGGTAGAGGCAGGGGGGTTGCAGGACTCAAGTGTCTACAACCTAGATGGGACACAGATATATGATTACATCACTTAACATAGCACTTAGCCAATAACATGCATTAGTTCTTAAACCTTATTCACATCACATGTTAAACCCTTATTATAGATCAATGCAGTAACAATCAAGATCAAACACATTCAACAAGTTAGCACATAACATTAGCTTAGATCTGGCATTTATCATACATAAGCACTAAGCATCCATAGATATATCTATCATACATCAAGAATAGTGCACTAAGAAGATAAATACATAAACAATATGAACAACATTGCACAAAGAACATCAACACGGGATATATGTGGTTCACCCCATTGTGGGGCTACATCCACCAACTCTTCTTCTTCTTTATTAGTCTTCAAGTTTTCTAGATTATTCTTCTCTTGTGCACAAAACCATAGAGCCAACTCTGCAAAGGACTAGAGATCTGCACGCACCTCGCCAGATCATCCTTCCCTGAATTAGGTCAAGGCACAAAGCCAACTCCTCAATAGCACAAAGCCAACACTTACAACATAATATGCACAAAGCCACTACTCATGCACTAAGTTGATCACTAGTACTTGTTCTTCCTTGCACAAATCCACATGAAGCTTCTTACATTGCCTAGATACTTATTTATACATTACAAAAATGCCTAATCATGGGTAAAACCCATGGGCCGACATCCCATACTCATTACATAAACCCTAAAATCCCAAAAATACCCCAAAATGGGAGAGATCCTGCGATATTCGCTTTTCCTGTGTGCTCCATCTTCTACCAACCTCTTGAAGTCCCAAAAATGTTCAAACACGACCACCGTTTCTTCAAAACTTGTTTGAGGGCCAACATGCAGTTGCGAGAGTGAACTGCCACCTAGATGAGTTAACTAGTCTACCAGTCTTTAGTTAACTGACTGAAACAGAGTGAAGTGAGGAGGAGATCAGGGAATCATGGGTAATGCGCTAGTCTGGTGATGATACCAAGGATAATGTTCATTAGTTGGTGATGATACCAATGTTGCATGGTGACAAAACTAATGCGGCATCTAGACTCCACTCAACTAGTCAAACTGAAGTGCAAACTGAAGAGAATATTCTCCTAGAGCAATACTCTCCCTAAACTTTGGGAGACTGGATAAATACTAATAAACATAGGAAAAACCTTAGGAAAAATAAATCCTAGGTGTGTGTGAAGTAACTCTAACACCCCCCGAACATCAATATGGTGAAATTAAATAATGGGCCCCATCAACGAGGCCATGTTAGGTACCCAAATACAAAAGATACACTGAAATAAAGTGAGGAAAGAGGGAGAACATCATGGGAAACCCACCCCCCCCCCCTCTCAAGGTACAATGTATGTAAAAAAATAAGAACTACAGTTTCTAGGAAATTGTGTCCTTCACTCCAAGACGACTTCACAGAGAATGGAACTTCTACTCAGTGAAGGTCTAGGTGAATATGTTTATCATCTGTTCTTCTTAAGGACAAAACTGTAGGTCAATGATCCCTCATGTACTAAGTCCCGGATGTAGTGAATGTGGATCTCGATGTGCTTCATCCGCTGCCTTTGAACTGGATCTATGCATAAATTCAGAGTGCTTTGGTTGTCACACCAGATGACGATCGACCGATGAAACTGAATTCCAAACTCAGTAAGAAAATGTTGTAGCCAAATAACCTGGATGGTTATGTTAACTACCCCTCTATACTTTGCCTTAGTTGAAGAAAAAGAAATAAGATCTTTCTTCTTGATGTGGAATGAGTGAGTAACCAGATGTGGAATTGCGATCAATGTTATCACCAGCCCAGTCAGAATAAGTGAACCTGATGAGATATAATGTAGATTCTACTACATAATGAATCCCAAAGGTGATGGTTCCCTATACATATCGAAGGATATGCTTTGCAGCCTTCCAATGTAGATCATGCGGCTTCTGCATGAACTTCAGAACTGCTCCAACTGCATAGGATATGTCTGGTCTAGAGTGTGCGAGATACCACAAGATCCCCACTAGATGTTTGTACAGTGTGTTGTTAACTAGTGGAGTGTCCTCTCCATCCTCAAGTTTGAATCCTGATAGGAAAGGATTCGAAGCAGACTTGCATTCTATCATGTGAAATCTCTCAAGGAGATCTTGACTATACTTGGCCTGAGACAATTTGATTCCTGATGCATCTTGATTGATCTTGAGTCCAAGGAAGAAGTGTATCAAACCCATGTCCGTCATCAAAAACCTATCATGTAGAATCCTATTGACAACATCAATCATTGAAGTCGAGAAACCGATGATCAACAAATCATCAATGTACAGAAATAAGAGTAGAAGTGAATCAATCATCCTAAGCATGTAGACATTCGGGTCTGATTTACAACATACAAAGTTCTATGAAAACAGGTAGGAGTCCATCTTGGCATACCATGCCCTTGGAGCCTGCTTGAGGCCATAAAGAGACTTCTTCAATCGACAGACCAAAGATGAATCATGCATAAATCCATGGGGATGCTCCATATATATATCCTCACAGAGATCACCATGAAGAAATGCATTCTTCATGTCCATATGATGGACTTCCCATCCCTTGGTCATCGCAATGGCAAGTGCCAAATGTATGGAATCCATCTTCGCTACTGAAGAGAAGGTATCATCATAATCAATGCCATGCACCTGCTGAAATACTTTAGAAACAAACATGGCTTTGTATTAGCTAATCTTTCCATCCACTACACTCTTGGTCCTATAGACCCATCTGTACCTAACAAGTTTCCTTCCAGAAGGAAGGGGAACCAGATCCCAAGTCTGGTTCTCGAGGAGGGATTTGTACTCCTTCTGCATGGCGGATTCCCAAAAGGGACCTCCAACAGCCTCGCCATAAGACTATGGATATGAAGACTGAACCAAGAAAAAATGCATGGAGGGAAATGGTTCAATGGCAGTGAGTGCAAAGGAGGCTCCTCAAAATCATATCGAGTCCTCCTAGTATCGGCTAGATCACCAACAAGATCCCCTGCATCTTGAAGAGTAGTCTGGGCCCACTTGGACCTTTTCTCTGGCTCTACATCTACATATGGATGCATTGACTCTACATATGACAATACTGACTCTATATATGGATCATCTGAATCCTCTGAATCAGAACTCTCATCTGAAGAAGATTCGACATGTGCCTTATCGTCATCTCAAACAGGTGGAAGAATGAAGGCGTCTGCATGTGGTTGTTGAGGTACATGTGAGACACTTTCCTCGAATTGGATACTTCGTTGAATGATGAACCATTCTAAGGAAAGATCAATAAGTTAGTATCCCTTCACACCATCGGGGTATCCAACAAAGATGCACCATGTGCTCTATGGATCAAGTGCCTTCCTCTTTTTAGAGGGAATTCAGAGCCATGCACGTGAACCAAAAATAAGAAAGTGGGTCACTTCCGGTTTGAGGCCACTCCAATTCTTGTAGGGGGTATTATCCTTGACAGATATATGGGGAGATATGTTTTGGATGTAGGTTGTACAATTAAGTTCTTTGGCCCATAATCTCTTTAGAAGTGACTTTGCATGCAACATGCAAGATGCCATCTCTTTTAGAGATCTGTTTTTCCGCTCAACAACTTTTTTGTTGTTGTGGAGTATAGGGAACTATGTGTTGCAACTGAATCCCTACTTCATGAATAATATTCTGGATCTCATGATTGATATACTCTCCCCCTTTATTAGTTCGAAGGACTTTGATTTTCTTTCCTGACTGTGTCTCAACTAGGGCTTTGAAATCTTTGAGGTGTTGAAAGACCTATGATTTTTTCCTGAGAAACTAAATCCATGTGAAACGTGAGAAATCATTAAAAGAAATGAGAACAAACCTCATGTTGATGATTGATGGATGTGGAAAAGGACCTAAGAGGTCACTATGGATCATATCTAAAGGAGAGGAATCTCTTTGAGTCTTTCCTTTGTCGAATTTCTCTTTAGGGTGTTTTCCAAGATCAAATCCCTCACAGATTCCTTTGGATAAATGTATGTCTCATAGACCATCAACCGATATTTTATTTCTAAGCTATTTCATATGAATTAAATTCAAATGCTTGAACCTTTCGTGCCATATCCTACTACTTTCATCAGCATGGGTAAGCAGTAAAGCAGAATCTGGTTCAATAAATTCAAAAAATGTATACAATCTAGATTGATGATTTACCTCACTGGTAGCAACCCTAGAATTGGTTTGCGTGTCATATATTTCCACTGCATTAGGTGTGAATATGAATTTATTTCCAGTGCCAAAATTCTTCATCTAATACATAGAGAGAATATTGATGAAAATTTTGGGAACGTGTTGCACATTCTCGAAAATTTCTGCTAGTGAGTTCAATCCTTCCTTTGTCGGTGACCTCGACTGGAGATTTTTATCCCATCAGAATAGGAGGACCTTTGCATGAATCCAATGAATAATAGATTGCTTTTGTGGCATCCATGTGATGTGATGCTCCTGAATCTACGATTCAAGCATCGAGAGAGGAGTTGATGGCAATCAAAGCATGGCTAGAATTTCCTTTCTTGGGATTATGATCTTTTGGCTTCTTCTTCTTGGAACCCTCAGGGATGTGATCTCCAAGTTTATTTTTATGAAGTATTTGAGTCATTAAATATATTTGTTTATGCATGCATGCATATTCTGGATGGAATCATTTATTGTAGTATGTGCATTTCTCCCCTTTTCTTCCCTTTCCACCTTTGGATCTAGAGTCATTGGTGAAGGGTTTTGAGTACCCTTCCTTCTTTGGATTTGCATGATCTTTCCTTTTGTATTTATATTTATATTTATTATATTTATGGTTTCCATATTGCACAGTAAGTGTATGCACCTTTGGGCCTTTGATTTTTCCCATGTTTATGAGCTTGGTTTGCTCTTGTGTCAGGGATTCGATAAATTCCTCAAGAGAAGGCATCTTCCAAGTGGCTCCAGAGGTGAATTTGACTGAATGGAATGTGGATATGAAAATTGATAATTCAAGACCAATTTTGGAGAGAATGGTGAGAACCATTTGTTTCTCCTCCTTATATTTATCAACCCCGCAAGCTTTGAGTTGCGACAGTAAATCCTTGTATTTTGTAAAAAAATCTTGGAGATTCTCGAATATTTTTGGATCCAATGTGAGAAATTCCACCTGAAGCATGTGTCCCCTCATCTCATCATATTTTCCAAATATCCCTTTCAAGTTGGTCCAGTCTTCATTTGGGGTTTTACAGGAAGATATGTGAAAAAGGAGATCGGGAGAGATGAGACTGTAAATTGTTCTGAATGCTTCATCCATTCGATTTAGATACTTGGATTTTTCTATGGCTGATGTTGTTTATGTATCTATATTCAAGTGTAACATGTACAATCCTATGGTTCATAGATGCATCATTATTCTCTCCTTCCATTGAAATTAATTGTAATGTGTAAGAATGAATTCTTTTGGGAATTCCATTTTTCCGCTGTCTTCAATCTTTGGTACCTATAAAAATAATTTGGTGTAGATTTTTGTTAGAAGTTAGTCGGTTCTTCTACCATGTAAAAGTGTTGAAACTACATATAATATATATAGATAGAAAATACCACACATATTTGCAAAGAGAAATTGAGAAAGAAGAAGTAAGAGAGAAAGAATGGAAGAATTATCATTAACCGTAATGAATAATGAATAATTTACACATGATATACTCTATATAAGTCAACCAATGCACACTGGAGGTGAGTCCAATGTTCCATAGTGGTGGTATAGAATGATATGGACACACACCAGTAGTTGTAGGAGTGAACTGCCACCTAGTCTAGTCTCTCGGGCAGTTGCGGTAGTGAACTGCCACCTAGTTGAGTTAACTAGTCTACCAGTCTTCAGTTAACTGACTGAAATAGAGTGAAGTGAGGAGGATATCAGGGAATCATGGGTAATGCACTATTCTGGTGATGATACCAAGGATAATTCACATTAGCTAGTGATGATCCCAATTTTGCATGGTGACAAAACCAATGCAACATCTAGACTCCACTCAACTAGTCAAACTGAAGTGAAAACTGAAGAGAATATTCTCCCTAAACTTTAGGAGATTGGATAAAGACTACTAAACATAGGAAAAACCTTAGGAAAAATAAATCCTAGGTGTGTGTGAAGTAACTCCAACACATATACGTTTGTTCTCTAGCAGTAAAATATAACCATTAAACACTAGTGTGCAATGGGATTTTGTATATCTTTAGGTTTAAATGCAACCATTTGCGTTCCACGCTTGAAATTAACTCCTTATGTCATATGACAACATGAAAATATGTTCCTTAGTTCATTGGAAAATTAAAAATAGGATTGTTTTGGCATGTATTGTCTTTCCTAATCGGGATCGAGGTTATGAGACCATAGAACCTTTTGAACCAACTTTTCTTCTAATGTTCATCACTAATCCTGATGAAAATCTTATATAATAATAACTTTTTTCATCAACGCACAATGTATTTTGTGAATGGTGATGTTTCGAGACAAGTGGAATCGTACCATGATGTGGCAATATGATGTGTTAAATAAAATGTCATATGAAAGTATGGAGGATAAGGTGGTGAGGTCTGATTGGTCGAGACGTGGTGACATAGTCATGTACATGGATGACTTATAGGCATAGAACTTGTGAGCAACCAATCTCACATAAAAAAAATCAACGGATGAGATTAAAAGAAATCATGAGATGAATGGTTGCAATTCGAAGTGATTTTCATGGAGATTGGTCATCGGTAAGCACACGTTTGAGCGTATAAGTTCCTTTTAGAAACATGAATGATCGACGTTGATAGAGCATTGGATATCGACATAAAGAGTTTCTTTTAACCACTTTAAATGTGTAATATGAACCCACTAATCACTGATGTGATCATCAACATTGGCGAAGGTGAAGTGTTTTTGTATCCCACATACACACAGAAAATCCCCTATTCCCAATGAAAACTGAGAGAGTCATACATATCTAATGTGACAAGTGACGTGGAAGTGTGACGTGGCAAGGGTGAGACATATTGTGTGATGTGGAAAGTGATGTGGCTGGTATGGAATTTCATGTGGTAGTACAAAACTCATGTCTAACACATGATATGTCTCCTTGGTTCATAAAAAACAAATGAATCATGTTTTATCCGTTGACGGTCAAGATTCATCAAGCACTTGCATCAAATGAATGAGAATCATTAATGTTCCTTAGGCTTGATTGGAATCGACAAGATTTATTATTATTTTATGCTTACAAGAGACATCAGACAATGTCGATGACCGATGTTCATCAACAATTGGTGAAGTATCTCACATGTTTCCAAATTTGTGTAAAAGGACTTGTCAATGAATGATGCACTATCGATGATCAATGGAAATTGTCCATCGCGATCAAAGAAAACAATATTTTTATGGGTTTTTGCATTCTTTTTCAAATAAATTATTAAGTCCCAACCCCTTTATACTTATCTTAGGAAATTGTATGTGCTCTTTTATTTGGGAAAAAAATTATTTTCAATCTTGAAGAAAAAATGACCTAGATATATTAGAGAGAAATTCATAAAACAAAGAGTAGGTGTTATGGAAAACAATGTCCTATGGCTATGGGTCATGGCCACAATAGATAAATACCCTAAAATACCACTCTCACACTCAAATCAAGAAGTCAATTAAGAATAACTACCTTGCAATAACTAACTTTCAATGGAGAGGGAAGAGAACAAACTTGGATTTTGATGTTTGATGCCAATCCTACGCGAAGACTTTCGCACCAACACTCTTCTGCAACAATCCTTTTAAATCTTTGGCACAAAGAGATGAGCAACTAAAAATAAGTAGTTATCTGATAATCAACTAGAACACGAACATTACAAATTTCATAACAGATTCAAATTAAGAGATGCAAAATACACTAGAAACATGAATCAACATATGAAATTTTACGAGAACAAGAGATATTTTATTATGAACATCATAAAAAGTTGGTTACAACCTATAACCATTGTGGCACAATCCCAAAACTAGGCTCCAAGTTCCTCCACCAAAGGATATAGATGATAAACAATATCTCCAACACTTTGTTCTCAAACAGGTCTAAGGAAGGAAAATGATTTCTTCTTAACAAGATAGGGAGAAAACACTTCTGAAAACAAGGGTTTCCAGATGGAAGGGACAATCTCATATCCAAGGGGAAAAGGGGACTTGTAGGACTGAATTAAAAATTCCATCATATGAATGCATTTCTTTGTTCTGTTTTCCTTCCACCCCAAGGCTCTAATTTATACTCATTTTTTATAGTTGGAGTAGTTATGGACGGGCTACAGGAGGTCAAGAACCTGAGGAACCCATCAACTCCGCCCAAAAAGTCAGAATTATAACTTTTTTGAGCCAAATTAACATGTACATGGGTTGCAAAATGGAAACCAACATACGTATGCAAGATGCTTTAAGGATAGTCATGCACATTGACAAAAATGGGGTTTTTTTAAGTATTTTTAAGGAGGAAAAGGGGGGAAAGGATCCTGCAAGCAGGGAAATGGATATAGCTTTGGCCAATAAGTCATCATAAGCACAAGTGGTGGAAAATGATCCTATAACAATAGGAAAGCTAAAATTAATAACAAAAGAGATCAAAAAATAAAATGGTACCATTTGAAAAGCCTAATATTTCAAAGGGTGTGTTGAGGTCTCAACAAAAGGCGATTCATTGGGAGAAACCAAAATCTCTGACCTTTAGCTTATATGTAATGATATAGAAATGTCAGAAGGAGACTTTGATATAATATAAAAACCCAAAAAACATTTATAAGTATGTATGCATATGATCTAGAGAACAACCAGTCATGTCTAGCTATAGCGACTTTCCTGACTTTCGACCTCTTTACTTGAACCAATGATCCATGCCCCACAAGAAATAACTAGATAGAATATCACCACTAATAGGAGAGAATAAAATTTTCAAACTCCAAGCACTTGAAACCTCCTTCCGGTGTCTCTCTGCTTCCAACAATCATCCATAGCCTCGACAGAGTCACCCCGATATCGTTGACCTTTCTTCGTTGTCAATGAGAATCTATAGCCCCAACATAGATATTTGCATACTCTTCCTGGAATCATCATCCCCTTATTGAAATAAGTCTTCTCTGGTACCATTTTATTTTGTTATGAAATTTACTACAAAAGTACTCATTAATGGATATCTTTTGGTGAGGACATTTGTAAGACCAAGACTGAGTCAAGGAGGAGGATATTTGTTTCTTTGAACAAAGGAACCCATCACTTAGGATTTTGCATAGCATTCTCACTAAGAGAGATAATAATATCCTTTCTAGTTTTGTCTGAATACATGGTTCATTCTCTCCTTGATTTCCATTATTCCCTTCAAAAATTTTGAACCACAAGACAGACAATATGTTCATTCCCAAGATAATATGCATACATAAGTGTAAATAACTTATGGATTCAAATATTTCACTGAATGAATTCCCCTTAATTTTTCTTCAGATAATCAAGGTTTGGATTAAGAGCACGTTTCTCACCATGAATCACCAAGAGTTGAGCATCAACATTGTTTTCATGACCTAACAATAAATTTTAACCAAAAACAATAAATAAAATGAAAAAAACAAACCACTAAACAAAACTAAAAAGGAAAAAGGAAAAATCAAAGAAAAAATGAACTCTATGGTACAAAGTTGTTGACACTAAGCACTTAGGTAAAAAATATTTTTAGGGTTTGGTTGTTTACAGGGAGAGAATCTAGTTCACCCCTTAGGTTTTGCAATTTGTATGTACCAACCCCAATTTTCTCAGGGACTTGGTAGGGACCAAGCCACAGACTTTGAAACTTATAATGCTTCCCTTTTGGTTCACTTGCCTTATCCCATTTCAACAAAAGATCTCCCAAATTGAAATTTTTGTCTCTGGATTTGTGTTTGTCAAACCATCTATTTACCAACTGTTGATGAGCTGCAAATTTCTTCCTATCCCTTTCCCTTTCTTCTTATAGCATAAAGAGTATGATGATACATTGTTGCATGCTTGAGAGTGGCTGACCTCTAGAGGTTTGGGAGAGATATAGATATGGAAGATATATATTGGTTGGTAAAATGGATTATTTCTCATAAACCATAAAATATGGATAATTCTCTAGGGATTCCTTAGGAGTTACTCTGTCAGCCCAAAGTGTGTTGTGTAGAGCATTGTGCCGGTTCTTGTGATTTTTTGTGACTGTATTTTTTAGGATTCTGATTAGATTTTTTTCTATAGATTATGCTACATTATTCACTTGCAGGTATTAATTAGCATAATACCTTAGTATGATCCCTTTATCCAATTAAAACTCATTCAAAATATTAGAGGATAAGTAAGAAACATTATCAAACACAGTGACATAAGGTACCCCAAACCTGGTAATTAGGTGTTGTTCCAAGAACTGGATCACCACCTTTTCATTAATATGGATAAGAGGAATGGATTCAGACAACTAGGTGAAGTAATATGTTTCATTCAATATGTACTTGTGTTTTTTGGAATAATTTGGGTTGATTTAGCCTATGACATATATCCCCCATTGCTCGAAATGTTTGGAAATCGCTACCGATTCTAACGAGATGGAGGATTTTTTTTCTTTCCTAGCACTTAGTTGATAGACCATGCATGTCCTTACATGTGTGTGTGCATCCCTAAAAAAGGTCAACCAATATTTACCTTCTCTTAGGATTTTATGAGTCATAGTATCTCCTGCAAAGTGCCCACTTGTTGGGCCATTATGTAGATATTTCAACACCTTCTCTGCATCTACTTTCTCCATACATATAATCAATACTCCATCACAATTATTTTGGAATAACACAAAGTTAATGAGATAGTATTGGCCAAATTTAGATTTGAGGGATCTTCTCTCCCTAGGGTTTAAATGACATGTTCCATGATGGAGAAAACAATAGAGATCTAAATACCATGATTTGGTGGGATATACAAAAATTTGTTTCACCATAAGGACAAATCATTGTCCCATCCAAACTCATATTTCCCTACTAGGTCTTGATATTCTGTGGCTAACTTGAATAAACCTTGGCCTCTAATTATATTTTTTGGCTTGATCTCAAGATCGAATTATTGAATGGCAGCCATCCAATTTCCTCTCCTCTCACCCATTTCTTGATTTGTGAATAGTACAACTGGGTGGAGTACTATAAATTTGGTGTGATTCTTTAGAATGTAAGACCTGAAACGTTTGACTACTTTGTACATAACATAGGATTGTTTGTTAATAATGGAATAATCCAACTCTGAGCCTTGTATATTCGTGTTCATGAACGAGATAGGAGCCTCATTTTCTCATCATATTTTTGTGTTAGTAATTATACTAAAGACTTGTTGAAGGAAAAAGCCTATAGTAATAAATCCTTCCCGAAGTCAAGGTTGTGTAAGACCAATGCTTAAGAAATAACAATATTGATTTGATCAAAATATTCCCTCTTCTCCTTATTCCATTTAAATTATGCGTCTTTGTGTATCATTTTTTGTAATGGTTTGATTGTTTCAACAAAATCAAGAATAAATTTTCTAACGAAATTAATCTTTCTGAAAAAACACGGCATGGATTTCTTGTAATGCAAAAGAGGGAGTTGATAAATTACCTTAACATGCTCTGGATCATTTTTAATTCCATCCTTAGATATGATATGGCCTAATTTTTTCCCCTCGGTTACACCAAAGATAGTTCTTTTGGGGTTTAGAGAAATACCATATTTCCTACATCTTTCAAAAATCTAGGTCAAGTGAGAAATATGATCTATTTTGTTATTTGAATAGATTGTAACATCATCCAAATAGACTACTACACACTTATTTATTAATCCCATAAAGGCCAAATCCATGGATCTATAGAACATGGCTCTTGCATTAATCATCCCAAAGAGCATGTGTTTGTATGCGAAGGTTCCCCATTTAGTTTAGAAAATAGTTTTCAAATAGTCTTCTTTCAAAACTAGGACCTAGTTATATCCAAAAAAACTATCGATAAGTGAGAACATCTTAGATATGGAAATAATTTGTAATAATTGTTCCATGGGAGGGACCGGGTAGTTATCCTTTTCTGATTCTTTGTTCAGATTATGAAAATCCATGCACATGCATATTTCTCCTGAATTACTCTTCATTTGTACTAGATTAGCTACCAAAGAAGAATTTCTTACCTAGAAGATAATCTTGGCATCCAACAATTGTTTAAGCTCTTTTTGCATTAAAGGTTCCAGAGATGGGTGGAATTTCTGCAATTTTTGTTGAAAATGCTTAGCATCGTTCCTAAGAGGTATCATGTGTTGGATGATCCTTGTGTCATAATTTTCCATATCCTAGTATTACCATGCAAAAATCATGGATGATTTTAGGGGCTAAATTTCGCTCATGGGCTAATTTTCCATGGTTTTTCCAAAAACAAGATTCGCTATTTTAAAAATGATTCGCCCAAATTCTATAGGATAACATTATTTTACCTTAAAAATAACCAAAATTTTATAAAAAACTATCTAAAATCCTTATAAATTTGAATATTTTTACAAAAATATCGCCAAACATTTATAGTTGGCATATGAAGGATTAGTAAGATTCGCCAAGGTTTCTACATTTTAAAACAAATTTCCATCCTTAAAATCATCCCCGGCAAAAATATCCTGGTACTCTTTAAATAGATTGAGGAAAGATTTATTTTCATCGGTGGACACAGATCTCTCTAGGTTAATGTTTCCGGGACTTTCAAGAGTCCCTATATTTACCTCTTTGTAAGCCCAACTAGAACTACCCATTTTCACATTTCATGGATTCTTGAATTTCTCTTACAGATCAAACAAGTTTTCTAAGTTGATTACTCATTTGGAAATTGTGTGATGAAGCTTAGGTCTTTATACTATTGTATATTTTTTTATTTCAAATTCTTCATTTTCTTATTTGGCAAGTATTTCTTGAAATTCTTCATCATCGATGGCTAGATCTCTAAAGTTTTCTTCATTGGTTAAAAAATCTATGATTTTCTCATCACCCTCAAATAATTTCCAATTGGTGATATTGTCGGGAACTAAGGATTTGTATAGCAACTCTATAGTGAACCTATAAGTCTCACATTCTTCCAGGGGAGACAACCTATATGTTGTTGTGTCATGTCCCCATTTTTGGATTCCTCTGTTCAATAGTGGAAATGACTTTCGTGGATTGCCAGTGAAGAAAAAGGGAGTACAAAGTGGTTATTTAATGTCACTTAGTTAGGAGATGTTATGTATTTAAAGTGACATTATATTAATACATTACTTATGTATTATTAAAAGTGACTTTAATCCTAAAGTGAAAGAAAAAAGGGGATAAGGGTCATATTTGATTTAGTCAAAAGGGGGATAAGGGTTACATTTGATTTGGTCAAAAAAGGAAAATTTTTAGAAGGCATGGAGAAAGGATAAAAGGAGGGGTAGAGCCTCACTTTGGTATTACGATTTGATATCTCATTTTGGAAGTGATATTGTAGCCATTGTTTCATTAGGGTTTAGAAAATCCCTTCCACTATTGGTTTGGTTTCTGTGGTGCAATATCCACCCTAACTAGAGAAGAGGGGAATCCATCCAGGATCTCCATTGGAGCCTAGATAAGAGGGGAATCCATCCAGGATTTCCATTAGATCTTAGAAAAGAGGGGTATCCATCTAGGATTTCCATTGGAGATTCATTTGGGATTTGATTTTCAGTTGGAGATATATCGTCTTACGCAGGAGGTTGGTGAGGATTGAGTGTTCGGGAGGTTTGTCGAGTTTCTGAGGGACGAATCCACTTTTTGCAGATATGTCATGGAATCCTCATGCGATGATTATAGGGTATCCAATGAGGCCCCACTCATTTTCCAATCCTATCACACAAGGAACCAATGGTTACCTAGTTTTTTCCTGTGAGGACCTCTACAAGCTATAGTTGCAGAGACATTTAGACACGGGTCAATTGACCTTGACAGATAGTTTCTACATGCGAGTACTCACCAAGAGGGACAAAAACATCACTCTTATGTTCATAGGATTTCATTTTGAGTGTTTTCTTGATGTATTGAAGCTTCTACAATAACCCTTAGTTTGTATGTTAGATCTAAATCTATATTTCTTGTTGTTAGTGATTTACTGTAGCTGCTACAACATCCATTAGACCTTGTATTGTTGTTCAAACCATAATAAAGATGTTGTGGTTATCTCTTTTGTTTTCTGTGTAAGGGAATGCATGCAATATGTTTGAAAATCTATCTATATTTTAGTAAGAATTTATAGCATCATTAAGGAAAATTGTTTGAAAAAATTACACAAAGAAAACAACAATTTGGACAACTAACATATTGTTTTAGGCTAGCCTAGTTGGTGACAGTACAGTGGTATCAAAGTTGGAGATATTTCCAGCCTAAGGGGAAATAATGGGAAGGAATTTAGATTATGTTCATACATGTGTAAGAAGGATGGTAGTATGGTTTTCAATCATGTGGTTGAGCGGGATGGAGGAAGATCCAGAGTATGTGGTTGACATATCGAAGAGTCTAGTAGCAATTAAAAACATGTCTTACCACTACTAGGAGTATCTAGCATTGAATGAGGATATCTGTGCAGCTTTTCCCCTTGAAATATATTTCATAATCAAGTATGGATGATGTCCCAAGAATATTGACGAGGATTCCTTCGAAGGTACATGGAGGAAATTAAAGAGAAATGAGCATTAAGGATGGGTGAAGGAACATGCACCTAGCCATATTGAGGATGTGTGCATAAAGGAATATCAAACATCAACCTATGATACATCATCATAGATAATCGATGAGGCCAATAACACTGGTTTTTTTGATGGGTATGCCTCTAATGAATCAACAAAATATGAGGATGCAACCTCTCATGATGACTATGAGGAGATGTTCCAATCAACGAATGTTAAGGATCCAACATCTTCCATTGTGTGCGATGCTTATGATGAGGGTCATCCAAGCATGATGAGGATTAAATACCTTGTCCTATTTATGACATATATGATGATGCATACATGATTGTATGAGAGCTATGCGTAGAGGATAAAGAAGGGGATGATTTGGTGGATGTGAACATATCAGAAAACTTGTATGAGGAAGATAGCCCAAATTACATGTCATCATCTAGTGAGTCAGTTGTTCCCTTGTGTGACAAACCATGCCATGTGGATGAAATAACATTGTGTGAATTGGAGAACTGATTATTGTTCACAGAGGAGAAAGTTGTGAAAGTGTTGATGTGGACATATGGTACTCATAAGTTGATTGAGGAACTTATGTGGAAAACCCAGTTGGAGGAGAGACAAAAGGGAATTGTAGGTGGGTTCACTAGTACCCAATTACGCATCATTAAATAAGCACTAGAGAAGATAAAATCCAATTACTTGCAATTATTCATGGATAGAGACCTTTCTCCCAATTTCGTTGAGGACAAGGAAAGAGAGATTGAGGAGCTTTGTTACCAGCTTAATTTGGACACTCTTCATCGATGACAACAACATAGATTCCATCATCTTTGTTAGTCATGACACATGAGGGCATGAGGGGCACTCATGATATGAGGGAGGAGTATCTTATGATGATTCCACATGAGGAGAATTTAGAGTTGCAGGTGTATGAGGAGAGGTTTGACATAGAGGGTTTTTACCGTCCACTTGTTTTGCAGTACAAGGATCATGAGTTTTTTATTTTAGCTACAAAGGAGTTCGTTGAGAAAATTACCTGTGGACCAGACAACAAGGAAGTATATGCACCAGTCGATTGGGGTATTGAGTATAGGATAGATGTGGATACATCACTCTAGGATCTAGGACCAGTTGATATTAGCGGAGAGATTTATATAGTGGCACATATAGGATACATGGTGATACATGATGATACGGTGGTATGCAGCAGTATACAACAATATACAACAATGTTCGGTGGTATACGGTGGGTTTTTTGGATGTTTCCCCTGGGGATACCTCTATACATGGATTTCATACATATCATTGAGTTTGGTTCACCGAGGATTGATGAGTGGATGGACTAACTTCCTGGAGAGGAATATTCCTCAGAGATTTATCTTCGATTGGGATATCACTAGAGAAGGGACAAAGAGTACGATATCCATAGGATCTCTCTCAGATGTTACCTTGATTCCTTGGTCATACCATTGGGGATTCCCAATGCACCTGAAACTTTCTAGTCTTGCAAGATATGGCAATGGAATTTAGTGTTATTTTCTGAGGACAATAGTATTTTCAGTAGGACATGGAGGGTTCACCTGAGTCAGATGATTGAGGTAGGTAGGATTATATCCATGTCATAGTTCTTTGATTTGGGATATGAGGTCAGAGAATAAGAGGATATATAGATGGTATCGGATCAGTTCATAGATATTTCAACTGGCAAAGTGGTGGATGGAATTATACACTACGGAGGTCACACACATGTAGTCCCCGAGTCCACACTTAGGGAGAATATTATGAGGGCTATGTGTTATTCACCTTTGACAGGGAATTCTATGTACTCGCATGAGTATGATGCACCGTAGGTGATAGGATTATTTTCTAGGGAGGTGTTTAGACTCCACATATTACTTGGGTACATTGATGGTGATCGAGATAACATATTTCCCAATGCAGTTTTGCAGGAGTCGAACATATTATTAGGCATATAGTTGATTCCTAGTACCTGGTTTCCACCAAATGATGACATACCAGGGACTTGGCTCATTTTGACTTTGATGGTTACCAATATGGCACAACATTAGCTAGTGGGTATTGGGAGTGGTGGAATTCCAATTTGGTGGTGGAATCCAGTAATTCATCTGAGTGATATATTGATTCAAATGATGATGATCAACATAGACATGATAGTGAGTGGTATGATTTATTTTTGGGACATCGGTAGAGGGGAGGTCGAGCCTCAATTTGGTATTATGGTTTGATCTCTCATTTTGGAATTTCTCTTGGAGCCATTTTTTTCGTTAGGGTTTAGAAAAACTCTTCCACTATTGGTTTGGTTTCAGTGGTGAAATATCCACTCTAGCTATACAAGAGAGGAATCCATCCAAAATTTCCACTGGAGCCTAGACAAGAGGGGAATCCATCCAATATTTCCATTGGATCCTAGACAAGAGGGGAATCCATCCAAAATTTCTATTGGAGCCTAGACAAGAGGGGAATCCATCCAAGATTTCCATTGGATCCTAGACAAGAGGGGCATTTATCCAGTATTTCCATTGGAGCTTCAATTGGGATTTGGTTTTTAGTTGGAGATATATTGTCTTACGTAGGACACTGGTGAGGACCAAAGTGTTCAGGAGGCTCGTGGAGTTTCTGAGGGACGACTTCTATTTTTTCATATCTATTGTGGCATCCTCATGTGACGAGTACAAGGTGTCCCTCAAGGCCTCGCTCATTGTCTATCCCTATCACGCGAGGAACCAATAGTTATCCATATTTTTCCTGCGATGACCTATGAAATTTGTAGTTGCATAGACATTTAGACATAGGATGATCAACCCTAACATAGGGTGTCTGCATGTAGTTACCTACTCACCAGGAGGCAAAAAAACATCACTCTTAGGTTCATAGAATTGCATTTTGAGTGTTTTCTTGATGTATTGAAGTTTCTACAACAACCCTTAGTTTGTATGTCATATATACATATATATTGCTTGTTGTTAGTGATTTACTATAGTTTCTATAATAACCATTAGACCTTGTATTGTTTTTCAAACCATAATAAATATGTTGTGGCTATCTCTTTTATTTTATGAGTAAGGGAATGCATGCAATATGTTGACAAATTGTCTATCTTTTAGTAAGAAGTTATAACAGCATTAAGGAAAACTATTTGAAAACATTACACAAAGAAAACAACAATTTGGGAAGCTAACATATTATTCAAACCTAGCCAGTTTGGAACATTACATGTTGTGGAAAGGTAATCAAAAACTAAGTTTTTAGATCGGGAAATAGCACCGATTTTGAATGATAGAAAGTTATCCATCAGCCTATGCACTTCTTGTTGATAGTTCCTAAGATGTGGTGAAATACAGTGTATAATGTTCTCGACTTGTCTAACAATTGTTTTTGATTCCCCAAAGACCACAAGTTCTTTGATGTTTAAGCCAATGTTTTTTCTAAGAGATCTTGGGCTAAGGCCTCATACTCAGTTGTGTTGTTGGTACATTCAAATTCAAGCCTACATGATAAAAAAATTGTGTTTACGAAATGGATTAATGAAAATACACCTAACTCCGGCCCCTTCATGTGATTTGTATCCATCAAATAAGAGAGTCTAGATTTCATAGGGGACATGAGGCTCTCTTTTCTTGGTGTCTATGCTTGAATTTTCAGCTTCATTTTCTAATGTATTAATTGTTAAACATTGATCTGAGTTGTTGTAATTTTATGTTATTGTCTTATTTTCTTGGAAAAACAACTATGATTTCTGTGTGAATGGAATTTTCGATACATGGGCTGTAAATTTTCCAAAATATGAGTCACAAGAATAGTTTTCTAGGATTGGAAACTTGTAATAGCCAAATAAATTAAACATCCATTAATTCTACTAACATAACAGTAAAGTTCAATAATTCCTCTATATTGAGCAAATTAGTAAAATTCAAAAAAATTCTTTAATTGAGCACATTCACATATAGATTTATCAACAATAATAAAATTTTATAGCAAAATTAAAACAAATACACAATTTAAATTACCTGGTTCTGATGCTAATTCACCTTACTATTGCCTTCCTTCCTGCTGCTTGATGCACTGACCAACACTGCCCAAACCTACTATCCTCCCTGCCAACTAGGACAACTACCTAGCTCCAAGATATCATATGGATATCCTGGCCCCCGTGCCCAAAACCTCCAGCAAACCGGTGCCTGTACTGATCCAATCCCACTCCAAAACTCAACTTCTCTCTGCAAATCCAAGAGAGCCCCCAAAATCAATCCCCCATATCCCGTAGAATGATCCCCTCATAAACCTCCTTCCCCTCCATATGCCTCCTTCACCGACTTCCCCACCTACCCATTTATTACCTTATCTTATCCTTTCGTAGTTAATGCCCCTTATCCCCTTTATTATTTTATCCTTTTGCAATTAATATGTTATCCATTTTCGTGTACGTGACTTTTCAATTTAAACAATATAACCTATTAATCTTTTAAATTTAATACTCATGTTATTAAATGTAATAGGTATTTAATTAATTAATTAATTAATCAAAATTATAACCTTTAATTAATTAATAAATACTTAATTAATATCATTAGACCAATTGTTGTTTAGTTATTAATCATGTTAGGAAAAATTAATTACTTAATAAATCTTTTACTTAACAATCCCTAAGTATATATTCTACTAGGGTTGTTACATACACCCACCCTTCAGGAAACTTCATCCCGAAGTTAAGGTGTCTTATGGTACAAAGGAAAAGAAACCTAGTTCAGACATTCATAACAAGTAACTGCCATTATCAGTAAGTAAGTCAAGAAAACTCATACATACTAGTGTATATGTACAAGAAATGCATGTGTAGCTAGTACATACAAGTCTCATGCATGTACTAATAATCAAAACTATCATCCTTTAGTAATTTATGTATGCATCCAAT
>ML779490.1:872072-883157 GCA_009831015.1 Picea engelmannii | reverse complement strand
AAATCACAAAAATAATTATCAAATACAGTAAAATAAATTCAATGATTAAAATAAGCATTCAAAACATTACATGATCTACGATACATTATGAAATTGAGTACCTTGACGATTTCTATTATATTCCAACCTCCATAGGTGAGGTGGCATTCTTTGTGGTTTTAAACCAGTCTCTTCTTTCCCATTGAAAAGATGTTTTTCAGTAGTATGATACCTATGGTTCTTAGGAAGAAGGTGCCTATACTCATCAAACACCATCTTTCCTAAACTTTTTGAATGATGATAATTCATCCGAGGGCCACAAACTGGACATGCAAATTTACCCTTTGTTTGAAGACCTGCAACAAATGGATTAATGTCAATTATACGATGAGATTATTTAAAAATTAAACATGCACCATGATAACATTAAAATATTATACAGTATTAAAGAGAAATATTAGAATGCTACATACCACAAAAATGTGTTAGTCTAGGGGCATCATGAATTGTCCATAAAAGTATTCCACGAAATTTAAATTTATTCTCCCCGATTGGTTTACATATGTCATACATTGTGATGCCCACCAATAACCTTAGTAGCTCGTCGATAAGAGGCTCGATATATACATTCATATATTTAACCTGGTACTTACCTAATTGTTTGAAATTACACATAGTTACTAAAGGAATGATATCTTGTAATATATATAATTAAATAAATAAACAAAAGATATTATGCAAAAATTGAAACAAATGAAAATGTTAAATTCAAAAAATTAATGTAAACAAATACCTGGAACAATCATTGTCAACATTATGTGCTCCCTTGTCCCCGAGGTGTAGGACAGTCTGTGACGGAGTGTGTTGTTAAGCCACTCCATGTTGAAAAGTCACCGGTTCGAAACCTGCGGGGACAAAAAATCCAACCATGTTAAGGGTTGGTGTGGCTCAGGCCGAGTGTGATCCTCGGGTGATTTTGATAGCTTAGATGCCCCTAAGTCATGGTTTCTCAAGACAAAGGTTAATCCCGATGCCAAGAAGGTCCAGACCAATTAACAAACAAAAAAAACATTATGTGCTCCCTCTTTATTGACATCCAAGGAGGAATGTTATTGTTGATAACAAAAATAGGCCACACTGAGTAAATATACCTAAGCTCTCTGAATGGATTAACACCGTCAGCTGCCAATGAAATCCTAACATTACGAGGTTCATCTTTGAAATCTACCCATTTTTCCTCAATTTCCCTAAATGTAGAACCATCGGCAGAAATTTGAAGAACACCATCTCCACTTTTGTTATGTGCATGGTAATCCATAAATTGTGCTATTATTTCACACCTGAACAATCACTGCAAACGTGGAATTATGGGAATATGACGAAGAACCTTTTGAGGCACCCTTTTTGTTACTTGATCGGTTCAATATCTATTGATAAGACATTGCAAACATTCAGTTTTCAAAGCATGTTGTCCATAATATATAATATTGTCATTAGGACATGCATCTATAGTTTGATAATCCATTCCAATGTATTTCATAATGGCATGCAAACCTCTATATGTGCGAGGAAAAATATTTGACGATGGTAACAAAAATTCACCTAACAATCTACAACATAATAACCAACTAGTTAATGTAAGAATATTAATCGTAAAAATTGCATTATTATTTTACACATTAATTAACACTAAAAACAAATAGAAAAAAATAAACATTTATGTATAATATGATATGAAACATATTATATACCTTAGTATCTGTGTCATACAAGTGTTCGAAAAATTATTCATAACTTTTAAGTTCACTAGCAGCAATGTAGCAGAGAGAATATTTGCTCTTGATCCTTCATAAAGTCGTTTATTTGCCTTTTCTAATAGATTTTCATCATAAATACCAACATTTTCCCCATCCTCATCCGGGTACGAAAACAAATCTTGGATCATTTGATTTGTCCCATCATCTTCTTCCATGGGATCATTAACTTGATTTGTCCCATCATCTTCTTCCATGAGATTCTCATTTTCTTGGTCATGATGATGTTCCTCGGCTTGTACATCATTTCTACTAATACTTTGTGCAATATTCTATGGAAAGTTAGAGGGAAAATCTAACTTTATAATTACAAACAATCATGCAAAATTAATGTATACTATAACAAACATTCAAACAATATATATACATATATATATATATATATATATATATATATATATATATACAATTTTATATAAAATTGACAAAATAAAAAAAAAGATAATGAATATATAGCTAATTACCATGGGACGATATTCATTCGATCCGCCATCAATGTGACCATATTTCCTACAATGTTTTGTAGTTGTTTTTATTAAAATTCTTACGGGACATTTGAGGCAACCTTTTTTACAAGGGCAATAACATCTACCATCACCCTTTTCACCCGCTTTACTTTTTTCCCCACCTCTAACAACATTCTACGACATTCTTCCACACAAAAATACCCTTTCGGAACCATCATTTTTATAGCAAGATTGTCGCAACATCTTTAAATCGTCAAATATTTATAGTCCAATTTTAGGTCACTATTGTCTCAATTGCGACGAACGTGACCTAAAAGTATTTCATTTTTTACCTATTTATTTTAGGTCATTTTTAACGATTAATTTTAGGGTTAGGTAAGTCGTCTCTCTTGCGATGGACAAACTACATTCATCACTCTTGCGACGAACATTGACCATAATAATTTAGTCAAAATACATGCGTCGAGATAGCGACGAATACGGGGTGGATTTAGAAAAATTGAACTTTTTCTCTTGCATGTTGCGACGAAAGAGTACTTTCTTCGAAAGTGGTTGTCGCAAATTTTTCAATATGTAGTAGTTTGCAACTCATGTCATAGGATAAGTAACATCATCACCTAGCTCCACACTCATGCCTCCTTGTTCATGAAATCTATTGAATAATTATTTTTCATGTGTCATGTGTCTCAAAGTTCAACTATCCACATACCATCCAACACTAGACACAATGCTATAATACAAATAAGAGACCAAAACCATTTTATCGTTTGATTATTATCTTGTTGGGCTACCCATTTCAAGGAAACCACAGGTGCAACCAATCAGAAGAAAAATTACGTGGCTTCTTGGTTCATCAAAACCAAATTATCTGTTTTATCAGTCATTTACCAGAAAAATTATGTTCCTATAATTGTTCTTAGGTTAGCATATTTGCAGGCCATTTAGGAAAAAATGGGGACATGATTTATGTTCCCCATGTTCATGGTATGGTTTGTTTCCTATTGGTTCCATGAAAAATCCCTCCCACATGCTCGATCAACGTGGGGTCAATGCAGGCAATTTTGAGGAAAAAACACAAATTAACTCACTAAATCTGCCCATATTTGCTTGAAATCATTTTTTCCATGATTTTGGCCACTGTGGAGGTCAAATATCATCTAGATGAATGATTAAAATAGAAATTAGTTGGTTGGGAGGAGTGTTTTCAGCATATTAGTTTCTTTTTGTGATGTAAAAATATGCAAGCAAGTGAAGCTTAAAGGGGATTTGTGTTTTTTGAATAAAAATTATGAACTTGGGATTGTAAGCAAGATTTTGAGAAATTTGAAGATATAATTTTATCCTATGATTAGTCTCTCTTTGCATGTTCCATCTTGGAGGGATCCCATGTTTGGTTCATGTTGCAACATTTTCGTAAATTAGTGTGTTTGTTTTCATTTCGTTGCAATTTCTTCATTTTTTAGAATTCCCTTTCTTTCTAGTTGTTATTCTATTTAAAATTTTAGATCATATTTATATTTGAATTGTACTACATAGCTTGGTTATATTTCATTAAATTATTTTATCTTTTTGTTATACACATTTATGGATGAGTTTTTCTTCAAGTGATAATTGTAAAAGGTTTTTTTGAGTATTATTATAAGTTTCCCTTAACCATTGAGTTAAGAGGAAACAGTTTAGTCAGTTTTTCCACCACTAAGAACCACAATAAACATTTTATTAGGTAAATTAAGACCTAGCCTAGAATATTTTTAAATTAATTCATGCATGTGTGTGTTTAACATTTTTCACAATCATTGAAACTTCACAGTTAAAAAACTTACTATTGCATTAATTTCCCTAGATCATAAAATTTCTAAAAAGTAGACTAAAATCATTGACAGTGCACAATTTTCCTTCAAGTGTATCTCTACATCATATCTCTATCATACAAGAAACTAAGAGAATACTATTCTTCAAACTAGAAATAAGTAGAACATCCCCTAAAGACACCTGGAAGGAAATGGAGCCAACTCTTGTCATAGGATAAGTAACATCATCACCTAGCTCCACACCCATGCCTCCTTCTTGTTCATGAAATATATTGAATAATTAATTGTGATGTGTCATGTGTCTCAAAGTTCCACTATCCACATATCATCCAACACTAGACACAATGTTGTAAGACAAGCAAGAGACCAAAACCATTTTATCGCTCGATTCTTATCTTGTTGGGCTACCAATTCCAAGGAAACCATAGGTGAGACCATTCAAAAGAAAAATGACATGGCTCCTTGGTTCATCAAAACCAAATTATCAGTTTTATCAGTCATTTACCAGAAAAATTATGTTCTTGTAATCGTTCCTAGGTTAGAATATTTGTAGGCTAGTTGGGAAAAAATGGGGACATGAGTTTTGTTCCCCATGTTCATGGGATGGTTAGTTTCCTATTGGTTAGGTGAAAAATCCCTACCACAAGCTCGATCAACATGCGGTCAATGCGGGCAATTTTGAGACAAAAATGCAAATTAACTCACCAAATCTGCCCAGATTTGCTTGAAATCGATTTTCCATGATTTTGGCCACTGCGGAGGTCAAATATAATCTAGATGAATGATTTAAATAGAAATTAGTCTGTTGGGATGAGTGTTGTCATCATATTAGTTTCTTTTTTTGATGTATAAATATGTAAGAAAGTGAAGCTTAAAGGGGATTCATGTTTTTTGAATAAAAATTCTGAACTTGGGATTGTAAGCAAGCTTTTGAGCAATTTGAAGATATGATTTTATCCTATGATTAGTCTCTTTGTGCATGTGCCAGTTTGGAGGGCTCCCATGTTTGGTTCATGTTGCAACATTTTAGTAAATTATTGTGTTTGTTTTCATTTCATTGCAACTTCTTCATTTTGTAGAATTTCCTTTCTTTCTAGTTGTTATTCTATTAAAAGTTTAGATCATATTTAGATTTGAATTGCACTACATACCATGGTTACATTTCAACAAATTCTTTTATCTTTTTGTTATACACATTCATGGATGAGTTTTTCTTCAAGTGATAATTGTAAAAGGTTTTTTTAAGTATTACTATAAGTTTCCCTTAATCATTGAGTTAAGAGGAAACACTTTAGTCAGTTTTTCCACAACTAAGAACCACAATAAAAATTTGATTAGGTAAATTAAGACCTGGCCTAGAATAATTTTAAATTAATTCATGCATGTGTGTGTTTAACATTCTTCACAATCATTAAAACTTCACAGCTAAGCAAAGTACTATCACATTAATTTCCCTAGATCCAGAAATCTCTAAAAACTAGACTAAAATAATTGGCAATGCATAATTGTCCTTCAACTATAACTCTACAACATACCTCTATCACACAAGAAACTAAGAGAATAGTATTCTTCAAACTAGAAACAAATAGAACATCACTCAACTCAAGAACATCACCTAAAGACACCTCGAAGGAAATGGAGCCAACTCATGTAATAGGATAAGTAACATCATCACCTAGCTCCACACTCATGCCTCCTCCTTGTTCATGAAATATATTGAATAATTATTTTTCGTGTGTCGTGTATCTCAAAGTTCCACTATCCACATACCATCCAACACTAGACAAAATGTTATAAGACAAGCAAGAGACCAAAACCATTTTATCGATCGGTTCTTATCTTGTTGGGCTACCCATTCCAAGGAAACCAAAGGTGAGATTGGTCAGAAGAAAAATGATGTGGCTCCTTGGTTCATCAAAACCAAATTATCAGTTTTATCAGTCATTTACCAAAAACATTATGTTCCTGTAATCGTTCCTAGGTTAGCATATTTGCAGGCCAGTTGGGAAAAAATGGGGACATGATTTTTGTTCCCCATGTTCATGGGATGGTTCATTTCCTATTGGTTCGGTGAAAAATCCCTCCCACAGACCCAATCAACGTGTGGTCAATGCATGCAATTTTGAGGCAAAAACACAGATTAATTCACTAAATCTGCCCAGATTTGCTTGAAATCGATTTTTCCACGATTTTGGCCACTGCAGAGGTTAAATATCATTTATATGAATGATTAAAATAGAAATTAGTAGGTTGGGTTGAGTTTTTTCAGCATATTAGTTTATTTTTGTGATGTATAAATATGCAAGCAAGTGAATCTTAAAGGGGATTCATGCTTTTTGAATAACAACTCTGAACTTGGGATTGTAAGCAAGCTTTTGAGCAATTTGAAGATATGATTTTATCCTATGATTAGTCTCTCTTTGCATGTGCCATCTTGGAGGGCTCCCATGTTTGGTTCATTTTGCAACATTTTAGTAAATTAGTGTGTTTGTTTTCATTCTATTGCAATTTCTTCATTTTGCAGAATTTCCTTTCTTTCTAGTTGTTATTCTAATTAAAATTTTAGATCAGATTTACATTTGAATTTCACTACATATCATGGTTATATTTCATTAAATTATTTAAACTTTTTGTTATACACATTCATGGATGAGTTTTTCTTCAAGTGATAATTGTAAAATGTTTTTTTGAGTATTACTATAAGTTTCCCTTAAACATTGAGTTAAGAGGAAAAAATTTAGTCATTTTTTCCACCACTAAGAACCACAATAAACATTTGATTAGGGAATGTCACATACCCACTAAAGAAAAAGAAAAAAATTCGTCGAATTCTCGAGGATCAGAATCCCCGAAATACCTATGGGGATCTTAGCATAGGCTAGTTCCTTCCTTGTCCATTTCCATATGATCGTGGGTCGCGACCATAGGAAGAACAAGTATGGCATTATTTCTCTCTTCGCGACTCAGCACTACCAGAGCATCAAGTCTTTCGACTCTGCAAACCCCGACATGGCGAAGCGCTGAACCTCGACAGGGCTAGCGAGTGGTAGGTTTCCCCCTTGGGGTCTTGTCCACATGACCCTGTCCTGTGTCTACGTGCTTAAGCCAGCCAAGCGCTTATCGACTTTTCATAATTCGGGGAAATGTGATGCATGACTTCCCTTTGACACTCTTCACTACTCACAACCTTGCAAGTTGAAGCGTCGAGCTCTCGTGCTCTTCTTCTCTGAAATCCCAAGACGCGAAAGTCAGCAATGGTTGACTTCCTCTTCACACTTCTCACAACTCACAACCTCGTGAGTTGGAGCATTGAGCCTTCATGCTCCTATCTCGTGAATCTTCGAGACGTGAGAAGTCAACAGAGTGTTGACTCCTTTCCGGGCGACGCGTGCCCACCTGTCAATCGCGCGGGCCCCACCTGATGGATGTGCCACGTGTTCTCACCTTCCAACCTCCAAACCCCCAAACTCACAATATATTATATCACCATGGAGTTCTAATCCAACGGTCCTCCCGTTCCTGGATCCAACGGTTCATATTTTTCTCCTCGCCACTTCGCACTTCACGACTTTGTGAGTTGGAGCACCCAACTCTTGCACTCTCTTCTTGCTAAACCCCGAGATGCGAGATCCCGAACTCAAACCTCTTCGGGACTACACCAATCCTAACCACCTTGCAACTCTGCAAGATCCAACGACCCACGACAATTCGACACTTCTCCACAAAGTCTCTCTATCGTCCGTTTCTGCTCTCTTCTACGCGTGTCTGTATGTACGTTTTTGACGAACCAAATCTATTTCGCTCCAGCTGATATAAAGATAGTTGTACCTCCTCCTTGAACATGCACTTCTCTTCCTTCTCCTTGGAAGATTTATTAAGTATCAAAGGTCTCGACCTTTGCTTCTCCTCTGCGACCTTTGCAGCTAAGGCTCTGTGCACAAAATGGCACTATCCCTCCCAAGCTTCTCTTCTCTGAAACCGTGAAAGATTTCCTTGACCTCTATGATTCCTACAGGGTATGTGTACACAACAAGGTGTTGCATGTCCTCCTTAGATGGATGGCTATGATTCTCTCATGACTTTTACACCCACGAAGTCAAAAGACTTCCCTCTATGACTCCCGATGTTCGAATCCCTGATATGGGTGATTTCGTGACACGTGTCCTCTCTTCAACGGACGACTCAGGTTATTTCTCTATTTGAGGACTTCTTTTGTCGAGTGCTAGGACTCTCGTCCTCCAGACTCCCGAACTCCCGAATGCTGAAACCCCGATATGAACTCCTTCTCAGGACTTTCGCTTCTAATGTTCTTCGCGTGAGGTTTAAACCTTGTGAAACTCTCAACATATCCAACGTCTGTCGGCTGTTTAGACCAAGCTCTGACATCTCAGACCTGTCTCTCCATTGCGTTGTTCCTAAGCTGCTTGGACACGAATCCATGGTCCAGATTCTTTCCCGGACCTTGGGGATCTACGGTCCCGATTTCTTCGCCGCTCACGGTCCCGATTTCTTCGCCGCTCACGAAGATAAAGGAAAAATGGGTAAGGCATTTAATGCCCTCATTTATTCCTTCAATCTAATGGTCATGAATGACCGCAAACCTTCCAACAGGATCTCATCTGTTGATCGATACTTATTCTTCGAATCCTCAAGGGATTCTGCGACTTCTGCACCTCTGTAGAGTCTTTGCACACAAAGTGCTACCTCTTCTGAGCTTTTTCAAAAAGGGTATCTCTATGGGAAGATTTATCCAGGGTATCACCTGAGATGGATAAGGGTATAGATTTCCCGAGAAATGGCTTGAATTTTGAATTGATTCAATGTGCGTATATACATATAAATCTATTTATAAACATAAGCCATACGTGGCCCTTCCATTATAGGCATGCAACCACCATTTCTGAATCAAAACACTACACAGGAAGTCTTATACTCAACTCATTCATAAAATTGCACAGACTATGAGCATATATGTCAGCATATAAATTTCAAGATGTAAGATGTAAAACACTTATCAGAAATAACACCAGAAGTGAGTGCAACTATTGAGAGGGGTTTCCACCCAATCGTAGGCTCAACGATTCCGATAGGATTTACCACTAGCCACCCCCGAGATGAGACCACAATGCTGTGAGACTGTGTCTCTATTTTCCAGTGACCAAGAATGAGGGTTACTCTCCCCCTTCTCTGCTATCACTCACTCTATATTTTCCAGAGTTTTCCTACCTTTTGTTGCGTCTGCCCCCTTCTCACTTCTCCCTCACACCTTTTTCCTCTTGAGAGGTTGTGTGTGGCGTGATTTCCCTCGCACTGGTCAGGCCTGATAGCTCTACGGATGGGTAGTTCACCCCCCCCCCCATCCCTCATTAATCATGAGGAGCCATCTACCTACCAATCCTGGCGAGTCATTTAATTCGGGGCCAGCGAGCCGCTCTTGGCTCTCCGGGCCAGTGCAATCCAAATACGGTATTGGTTTCGGTGGAAGTTAACGCCACCTTTCCAGGTGCCTTTGATCTAAAAATGAGGAAGACTTGTATTCTTGAAAATATTTGCAAGTTAAATTTTATGTGTTAAAATGAAAATGGATCAACTTTGCAACACAACTCTTATATCAATTACTCATCAAATATGCATATAAACAACAACAATAAACAGTGAATAGAAAACACATAACACAACAAATGATAAAGGAGTTCACCCCTCTCTTGGGCTACATCTCATGGTCCAGCTTCCAATGGATCATTTGTATTATTTGCTCAAAGTTCTCAAAAATGTGCTTTACAATGCTCAAAATTCCAAATAGATGGCTCCAATGGCTCCAGAACATCCAAAAACCCCTAGCTGGGCTTTTTCGACACCTCGTTTGGCCAAAAATTGAAGAAGATAGGCTTCTTGGAAGTCCCCCTTCAAGCTTGTTGTCTTTGCATCTACAAATTGCACCCTTGTTGGCTCAACCTAGCCCACACACATATTTAAGCGTTAAAAATCAGCACTGGACACAACCGTGCAAACTGTAGGATGGTTACGAGTGCACCTAGCCCCTAACCGCCAAGGCTATGGTCGTGTGACCCATATGACCACGCGCAAGTGCAAACATAGGCCCTGTTTCCACAAGCCAATGGTTAAAGGACAAGTGGCAGGTCATTTGTATAACCGTTGAAACCAAACCAAAATGCAATCGCGCACATGCCAATCGGTATAGAAATGGGTCATATGTTAACGCAATATGCGACCAGGGGCTGGGGCTAAGCCCCAGCCTGGTCGTGCCCCATCTGTCCACATATGTAAACATATATATATATATATATATATATATATATATATATATATTTCCATATATATAAAAAGGACCAAACGATGGTGCACCGGTTGGCGGCCCTTCCCAAGTCTCTTCCCCTGCCCGGAGGTCACGGGGTCGACTCCGGCCAACAACATAATTTTAAACCAATGTATATATGACACATGGCGGACATTGATTGGGCCACGTGTCACCATCCTGTTTGCTACAAACATGCCATGTCATATGCCAACTATCCACACAACTATCTACCACATGTCGTACGTCCTGCCACGTCAGCGTCCGTACGGACTGTACAGACTGTACAGTCAGCATCCATTTTTTGCATGTTTGTCATTTTGAAAAGAATGCAATATCTCTCGCTCCCGACGTCCATTTGAACCCAAACAAGTTGTGTTGGGTTCGTAACGATGAGGACTATGCTCCTGTTCGATTTGAAGCAATTCTGAGCACTTTGAATTTTTGAGCAAAATTTGATCCCCTAGATCACACCTCCCCATTGGAAAGCTTTTGGACCTCCAAAAGACTATTTTTAGTCTATTTGAAGATGAGGGTATAGCTCCCTCACATTTACAACCTCAATCCACTTGGATTTTCTTGGATTTGTACCTTTAAGACCAACTCGAAGATACTCCACATTTCCTCGTTTTGAAGTTCGCATTCTCCTATCAAGGATTGTGTCTTCATGCAGTTCTGTAAGATATTCTGGGGAAAAA
>ML779490.1:849431-863626 GCA_009831015.1 Picea engelmannii | reverse complement strand
ATTCGAACTTGATGGTATCCCGACCTCAAATCAATCTTTGAGAAAATAGACGCACCCCCCAATTGATCGAACAGGTCATCGATCCTGGGCAAGGGGTACTTGTTCTTTATGGTTACCTTATTGAGTTGCCTATAATCTATACAGAGTCTAAGGGTACCATCCTTCTTTTTCACGAACAGGACTGGTGCTCCCCACGGAGACACGCTGGGTCGAATATAGCCTTTATCCATCATTTCTTTTAATTGCATATTGAGTTCAACTAACTTAGGTGTGCTCATCCGGTAGGGTGTCCTAGACACCGGCACCGCTCCTGGTGCAATTTATATCGAGAATTCTATGTCTCTTCTTGGAGGTAAACCCGGTACCTCTTCCGGAAACACATCTTTGTATTCTCTCAGGATAGGGTGATCATCAAGGCTTGGTTTGTCACCTTCGATTGTTTTCAACACCTGTATTGCATATAGGGGACATCCCTTTCGGCAATACTTTCTCATTTGCAACACTGATATTTGTCTCACTGAGATAGGTTTTCAGACCCCTTGAAGGGTTATCTTTTTCCCTTCTTTACTTACACATTCTAAGGTTTTATGGTAACAGCCCAATCTGGCTTTATGGGTGGCTAGCCATTCCATACCAATCAGCAGATCATACGATCCCAGGGGTAATAAGTTAAGGGTTGTTTGGGTGGGGAATTCACCCAACGTTAATTAGCAGGCTGGTATGACCTCTGTTATCCTCCTTTTGGTTCCAGTGGCTAACTGTACCAACCATGGCTTGGTATGTTTTTGTGGCTGTAGTTTACACTTATCAACAACTTTAGGGGATATATAACTCAAATTTGAAGCAGGGTCAATTAAAACAGACACTAGATGGTTGGAAATCATACCTTCTATTTCCACTACTGAAGCTTGGTGGTCGGCTTGGTTATTATCCAAGGCTGCATAAATTTGTGGCACACTCCTGGCCACATCATTGACGGTAGTAGCTTCCTATATGTTATAAATTCTCCAACTATTTTGTTGTCAGTGTGGGCAGTCTCTCAGGAGATGTTCTTCTCCGCAACCCCAGCATTTCAAAGGTTCTCTCTTTGGGTTATCAGTCTTCACTGATATGGGTCCAGAAGTTTTATTTCTGCTCAAGGAGGGAAAATTATGCTCGTGCATACTCCGGGCTAGAAAGTTCATTCTTGGGTTCTTCTTGTAGTTCTTAAATCCTGGGGATTTAATTACCCTTTTCTGAAATCTTGAACTATTCTTCTATTTCCATCCTTCGCGAGGTTCTGCTCGATGCCCAAACTGTTCATGACAATAGGTTGCCTTTCGAATAGTGTCTTCTAGAGTCTTTGGCTCATCAAATTCAATTATATTCCGATAGTCCTTAGGTAGTCCACTGATGAAGCATTGCACCTTTGCGTTTTCCGCCTTGATATAGGGTACATACCTCAAAAAATTGAGGAATTTGTTGACATATTCTTCTATAGTAAGTTGTCCCAGTTTGAGTTCATAAAACTCTTTAGTATTTTCGTTGAAATATTTTTCCGATAGACACTTCTTCTAGAAGTATTTCTCAAACTGTTCCCAAGACAGGTCCTCTTCGCGAACCCCTTTCGTATTCTTAAGGTCTTCCCACCAAATGGAAGCCTTTCTATTCAAGTTGAAGGTAGCCACTCAGGCCTTCATATTTTCTGAAAAGTCATGGACTCTGAAATACTTCTTTAGTATAAGAAGTCAGGCCTATGCTTCCTCTCCCTTCTTTATTTCACCATCGAAGGTTGTTTGGATTTTCTGAATTCTTTGAATTTTCGACCTTTGGAAGGCTTTTGCTTCTTTTGTTTCTTTCAAGAATAGGAACTGGTTCTGTTGCTAGAAGAGCCTTCCGAATCACCAGCTTCCTTCTCAGAGGAATCATCTGACGCTTGTCCTTTACCTCTAGGGTGGACCTTTTTCGAGGTGCTCCTCTCAGTGTGACCACTGATATGACCATGTTTCTAAGTTTCAAGTTCATGCTGCATTTGTCTTTGTAGATCAGATAAGCTCTGTAGTAAAACTGCGTTAATTTCCATTTTCTTTTCTTGTTCTTTAATCATCCTTTCATTGTCGGCCTTATAGCTTTGTAATTCAACCATGAGGCTCCTCACAGTCTCGGCTAGACCTGGAGGGGTCCCTGCTACCCTCCTTTCATCATAATCTTCGTCTTTATTGTGGGAGCCTTCTCCCACTTCTTGGTGAGTCACCATACTATGCATTGATGATTTCCCGCGGTTGATCTTCCGCTTGTGTGCAAAGAAAAACATTGGTTGTTAGTCAATATTTATATTTATTTATAACCAGTACATAATTCATATTTTCACATGTACACACACACAATAGGGGTTTTTCATTCTTAACTTCGTCTTTTGATTAGGAAGGTTAAGACATGGGGTTACTCTTTTTAAGAGTGTTCTGAACGGAGCTTCTGCGCAACTCGTTCATGAGCCCAAGCAGGCCAAGTGTTGTAACCATGCTCTGATACCAATTTGTCACATACCCACTAAGGAAAACAAAAAATTTCGTCGAATTCTTGAGGATCAGAATCCCCGAAATACCTACAGGGATCTTAGCATAGGGTAGTTCCTTCCTTGTCCATTTCCATGTGATCGTGGGTCGCGACCACAGGCCAAACAAGTATGGCATTTTTTTCTCTTCGTGACTCAGCACTACCAGAGCGTCGAGTCTTTCAACTATGCAAACCCCGACACGGTGAAGCGTCGAACCCCGACAGGGCTAGCGAGTGGCAGGTTTCCCCCTTGGGGTCTTGTCCACATGACCCTGTCTCGTGTCTACGCACTTAAGCTAGCCAAGTTCTTATCAACTTTTTGTGATTTAGGGAAATGTGATGCATGACTTCCCTTTGACACTCTTCGCTACTCGCAACCTCGTAGGTTGAAGCGTCGAGCTTTCATGCTCTTCTTCTCCGAAATCCCGAGACGCGAAAGTCAACAATGGTTGACTTCCTCTTCGCACTTCTCACAACTCGCAACCTCGCGAGTTGGAGCGTTGAGCCTTCATGCTCCTATCTCGTGAATCTCTAAGACACGAGAAGTCAACAGAGTGTTGACTCCTTTCCAGGCGATGCATGCCCACCTGTCAATCGCTCGGGCCCCACCTGATGGATGTGCCACATGTTCTCATGAGCCTTGGCTCTTGACACTTCACGACTTCTACGGTCGAAAATGACCCCTTCCAACCTCCAAACCCCTGAAATCCCGATATACAATATCACCATGGAGTTATGATCCAACGATCCTCCCGTTCCTGGATCCAACAGTTCAAATTTTTCTCCTCGCCACTTTGCACTTCGCGCCTTCGTGAGTTGGAGAACCTAACTCTTGTGCTCTCTTCTTGCAAAACCCCGAGATGCGAGATCCTAAACTCATACCTCTTCAGGAATGCACTAATACTAACCACCTTACAACTCTACAAGATCCAATGGCCCACGACAATTCGACACTTCTCCACGAAGTCTCTCTACCGTCCGTTTCTGCTCTCTTTTGCGCGTGTCTAGATGTAATTTTTCGACGACCCATATCTATTTCGCTCCAGCTGATCTAATGGCAGTTGTAGATCCTCCTTGAACATGCACTTCTCTTCCTTCTCCTTTGAATATTTCTTAAGTATCAAAGGTCTCGACCTTTTCTTCTCCTCTGCGACCTTTGCAGCTAAGGCTCTGTGAACAAAATGGCACTATCCCTCTCGAGCTTCTCTTCTCTGAAACCGTGAAAGATTTCCTCGACCTTTGTGATTCCTATAGGGTCTTTGTACATGACAAGGTGTTTCCTGTCCTCCTCAGATGGACAGTTGTGATTCTCTCACGACTTCGCCACCCGCGAAGTCAAAATACTTCCCTCTATGACTCTCGATGTCCAAATCCCCGATATGGGTGATTTCGTGATACATGTCCTCTCTCCAATGGAGGGCTCAGGTTCTTTCTCTATTTCGGGACTTCTGTTTTCAAGTGCCCAGACTCTTGTCCTCTAGACTCCTGAGCTCCCGAATGCCAAAACCTCGATACGAACTCCTTCTCGGGACTTTCGCTTCGCATGAGGTTTAAACCTTGTGCAACTCTCGACAGATCCAACGTCTGTCGATTGTTTAGACCAAGATCTGATGGCTCAGACCTATCTCTCCATTGTGTCATTCCTAAGCTGCCTGGACATGAATCCACGGTCCAGATTCTTTCATGGACCTTAGGGATCTACGGTCCCAATTTCTTCACCGCTCGCGAAGATAAAGGAAAAAGGGGTAAGGCATTTAACGCCCTCATTTATTCCTTCAATATAACAGTCGTGAATGACCGCAGACCTTCCGACAAGATCTCATCCATTGATCGATACTTATTCCTCGAATCCTCAAAGGATTCTGCAACTTCTACGCCTCTGCAGAGTCTTTGCACACAAAATTATACCTCTTCTGAGCTTTTTCAAAAAGGGTATCTCTATGGGAAGATTTATCCAGGGTATCACTTGAGACGGATAAGGGTATAGATTTCCCAAGAAATGACTTGAATTCTAAATTGATTCAATGTGCATATATACATATAAATATATTTATAAACATAAGCCATACGTGGCCCTTCCATTATAGGAATGAAACCACCATTTCTGAATCAAAACACTACACAGGAAGTCTTATACTCAACCCTTTCATAAAACTGCACAGACTATGAGCATATATGCCAGCATATAAATTTCAAGATGCAATATGTAAAACACTTATCAGAAATAAAACCAGAAGTGAGTGCAACTGCTGAGAGGGGTGCTCGTTTCCACCCAACCGTAGGATCAGCGATTTCGATAGGATTTACCACTAGCCACCCCCGAGCTGAGACCACGATGCTGCGAGACTGCATCTCTGTTTTCCAGTGACCGAGAATGAGGGTTACTCTCCCTCTTCTCTGCTATCACTCACTCTGTATTTTCCATAGTTTTCCTGCCTTCCCTCGCGTCGTCCCCCTTCTTGCTTCTCCCTCATGCCTTTTTCCTCTTGCGAGGTTGCGTGTGGCGCGATTTCCCTCGCACTGGTCAGGCTTGACAACTCTATGGATGGGCGGTTCACCCACCCCCCCCCATCCCTCATTACTCATGAGGAGCCATCTACCTACCAATCCTGGCGAGTCATTTAATTTGGGGCCAGCACGCCGCTCTTGGTTCTCCGGGCCAGTGAAGTCCAAATACGTTATTGGTTTCAATGGAAGTTAACGCCACCTTTCTAGGTGCCTTCCACCACCTTTCTTCAGCCATCGTGGTCTCTTTTTCAGCATATCCCCTCTCAGCAGTCTTGCAATATATTATTCACATTCATCGACTTTTTTCACAAGGTCCATTCACATCACACGTTCACATTTTTTAGTTTGCCACAGTTCTTGGCCAGTATAGTTATTTTTACAAATTGGGGGAAACAGGGTGTTACAGGTAAATTAAAACCTGGCCTATAATCGTTTTAAATTAATTCATGCATGTGTGTGTTTAACATTCTTCACAATCATTAAAACTTCAAAGTTAAGCAAAGTATTATTGCATTAATTTCCATAGATCAGAATATTTCTAAAAACTAGACTAAAATCATTGGCAGTGAACAAATTTCCTTCAAATGTAACTCTACATCATACCTTTATCATACAAGAAACTAAGAGAATACTAGTATTCAAACTAGAAACAAATAGAACATCACTCAACTCAAGAGCATCACCTAAATACACCTGGAAGGAGATGGAGACAACTCTTGTAATAGGATAAGTAACATAATCACCTAGATCCATAGGCATGCCTCCTTATTGTTCATGAAATCTATTGAATAATTATTTGTCATGTGTCATGTGTCTAAAAGTTCCAGTATCCACATACCATCCAACACTAGACACAATGATATAAGACAAGCAAGAGACCAAAACCATTTTATCGGTCGATTCTTATCTTGTTGGGCTACCCATTCCAAGGAAACCACAGGTAAGACCTGTCAAAAGAAAAATGACGTGGTTCTTTGGTTCATCAAAACCAAATTATCAGTTTTATCAGTCATTTACCAGAAAAATTATGTTCCTATAATCGTTCCTAGGTTAGCATATTTGCAGGCCAGTTGGGAAAAAATGGGGACATGAGTTTTGTTCCCCATGTTCATGGGATGGTTCGTTCCATATTGATTAGGTGAAAAATCCCTCCCACAGGCCCAATAAATGTGCGATCAATGAGAGAAATTTTGAGGCAAAAATGCAGATTAACTCACTAAATCCGCCCAGATTTGTTTGAAATCGATTTTTCCACAATTTTGGCCACTACGGAGGTCAAATATCATCTAGATGAATAATTAAAATAGACATTAGTTGGTTGGGATGAGTGTTTTCAACATATTAGTTTCTTTTTGTGATCTATAAATATGAAAGCAAGTGAAACTTAAAGGGGATTCATGTTTTTTAAATAAAAATTATGAACTTGGGATTGTAAGCAAGCTTTTGAGAAATTTAAAGATATGATTTTATCCTATGATTAGTCTCTTTGTGCATGTGCCAGATTGGAGGGCTCCCAAGTTTGGTTCATGTTGCAACATTTTAGTAAATTAGTGTGTTTGTTTTCATTTCGTTGCAATTTCTTCATTTTGTAGAATTTCCTTTCTTTCTAGTTGTTATTCTATTTAAAAGTTTAGATCAGATTTATATTTGAATTGCACTGCATACCATGGTTATATTTCATTAAATTATTTTATCTGTTGTTTATACACATTCATGGATGATTTTTTCTTCAAAAGATAACTATAAAAGGTTTTTTTGAGTATTACTATAAGTTTCCCTTAATCAATGAGTTAAGAGGAAACACTTTAGTCATTTTTGCCACCACTAAGAACCACAATAAACATTTAATTAGGTACATTAAGACCTAGCCTAGAATATTTTTAAATTAATTCATGCATGTGTGTGTTTAACATTCTTCCCAATCATTAAAACTTCATAGTTAAGCAAAGTACTATTGAATTAATTTCTCTAGATCAGAAAATTTCTAAAAACTAGACTAAAATCATTGATAGTGCAAAATTGTCCTTCAAATGTAACTCTACATCATACCTCTATCATACAAGAAACCAAGAGAATAGTATTATTCAAACTAGAAACAAATGTAACATCACTCAACTCAAGAACATCACCTAAAGGCACCTGGAAGGAAATGGAGCCAACTCGTATCATAAGATAAGTAACATCATCACCTAGCTCCACACTTGTAATATACCAAGTATAAAAAGTATGCAGAACAGAAATAAAATGCTAGAAATGGAAGAATAATAATAATATAACCAACATAATCTCCACAATAACATAGAAATGATATAAGAACAACAACAGAAATAGCACTTTGATTCATAAAGCAATGTTCATGAGCCTCTTCGAGGGGGCAACCTCCAGTCGAGCAACGCTCTGTTACAATAATCTCCAAGTTAGGGTTTTCATACCCTCGACCCTTATTTATACTAAATATGTCTATCAAGAGAAGCATCTAGAGGAAGATCCTTCTAGAAGCAGAAGCTTCTATTAGGTCTTCTTACATCTTCTTTATTCTATTTTATTGAAAGGCCTTATTAATATTGACCTTTATTACATCCGAATATATTTCTCTACCTATGTGCAGGTTAGGACCCTAACATGTCTGCCCCCTTAAAAACAGCCTTGTCCTCAAGGCTTGAGATGTGGAAACTGTTGCAGAATGGTAGATGGTTCCCAAGTGGCATCTACTGGAGTTGTATCTTTCCACTGGACTAACACTTCCTTGATGGTTCTCTGACACGGGCGACGCTCACACTGGTCCAAAACTGCTTCTAGTTGTAGCCAAATGGATCCTTCTTAAGCTAACTCGGGAAGGTTGGTTTGAATTTGGCACCTAGTTCCAATCACCTTCTTTAAGCATGAAACATGAAAAACAGGATGTAGCTTCGAATGACTGGGCAGAGTTAACTGATAGGCGACTTGTCCAACATGCTTGAGAACTGTATAAGGACCATAAAATTTGGGCGCTAGCTTCTGACAATACTCGGCCTTGAGGGAAGTTTGCTTGTATGGTTGTAGTCGCAGAAACACCTGATCCCCTTCTGCAAATTGACGTTCAGAGCGAACTTGATCTGCTTGTTGCTTCATGCGATTATGTGCCATGAGCAAGTTCTCTTTGAGGGTATGAAGAATATCCTCTCAAACTGTAAGTGTTTATTCAACCGCCTAGACCTTTGAGGTACCCGATAAGTATGAGAGAACTGAAGGTGGCTTCTGCCCATATACCGCTTCAAAAGGAGTCATGCGTGTAGCTATATGGTAGGAAGTGTTGTACCACCATTTAGCTAGGGGTAACCATTGAGCCCACTGATTTTGATTTTCAAAGGCAAAACACCTCATATATGTTTCCAAACACTTGTTGACAACTTATGTTTGACCATCAGTCTGGGGATGATAAGCTGTGTTGAGATGCAATTGTGTGCCCTGTAGCTTGAACAGTTCTTGCCAAAAATTTCTTGTGAAAGTTGGGTCACGATCAGAAACAATAGAGTGTGGCATGCCATGAAGCTTGAAGACCTGGTCCATGAAAATTTGAGCCACCGTGGATGCAGTAAATGGGTGTTGAAGAGCGCAGAAATGAGCATACTTGGAAAGGCGATCCACAACCACCATTATGACTGATTTATTTCCCGATTTGGGTAAGCCGGTAATAAAGTCCATAGAGATATCCTTCCAAATAGCAAGTGGAATCGGAAGCGGTTGTAGTGTGCCCGGAGATTTGACTTTTTCTCCCTTGTTGCATTGACACACATCACATTCAGTGACAAAATTATGGATGTCCTGTTTCATACCATCCCAGAAAAAAGAACGTTTGACCCTGTCATAGGTTTTGGTGAACCCAGAGTGCCCTGTTGTGAGTGTAGCATGAAGCTCAGAAAGTACCCTGGATTTAAGCTTTGATTGTTTACTTAAATACAAATAGCCTTTGTATCGAATCTCATCCTGGAGCCAAGAGTACCCTGGGGGAGCTGGAGCATTGGTCTGCAATTGCTGGATCAAATGCGAACTTTTGGGATCTTGTAGCCATTCCTGGTGGACAACTTGGAGCCAATCTGATACAATGAAGGAAAGAGAAAAAAGGGATCCTTCTTCTTCATATTTTTGGGATAGTGCATCCACCACCAAATTGTCTTTACCTTTCTTGTAAATGATCTTATAATCATATCCAAAGAGTTTAGTCACCCATTTTTTTTGCTCTGGGGAGGAAATGTGTTGTTCCATAAAGTACTTGAGGCTTTGATGGTCTATCTTAATTTGGAAACGTTGCTCCAAGAGATAAGGGTGCCATAGATCAACGACATGCATAATAGCCAACATATCCTTTTCATAGATGGGTTTGCCCAGATTCCTTTCAGATAGTTGCTTGCTGGTGAAGGCCAAAGGTTGACCCTCTTGAATAAGGACATCACTGATTCCTTTCCCTGAGGCATCACATTCCAACACAAAGGTATTTGTGAAATCAAGAAGGGCCAGAACCTGAGTGGTTCACATGGTCATCTTCAAGGTTTGGAAAGCTTGAGCAGTGTCTAGAGTCCAAGTGAAAGAGTTATTTTTTAGGAGAGCAGTGAGAGGTGCTGCAATCTTTCCATAATTCTTAACAAAATTTTGATAATACCCTGTTAAGCCCAGAAATCCACACAAGATTTTGAGAGTCTTTGGGTGTGTCCAGTCTTGCATAGCTTCAATCCTTTTCGAATCCACCCTGATGCCATCCTTGCCAACCAGATGACCCAAGTATTCTACTTCTGAGGCACCAAAATCACATTTAGACTGTTTCAGGAAAAGTTGGTGCTGAGAGAGTAGATGGAGAACTCAATCCACATGAGTAAGATGGTTTGTCCAATTTTTTCTATAGATGAGGATATCATCAAAGAAAACTAAGACAAAATGATGGAGAAAAGGATGGAAGGCATGATTCATGAGGCTTTGGAAGGTGGAGGGGGCATTACACAAGCCAAAGGGCATGAACAAAAACTCATAGTGGCCCTCATGAGTTCGAAAGGACGTCTTGGGAATGTCTGCCTCTTTCATACGTATCTGGTGATAGCCCAAGCAAAGATCAAGTTTAGTAAATAATTGGGCGCCACTCAATTCATCTAGGAGGTCATCAATGACAGGAATGGGAAATTTGTCTTTAATGGTTAGTTTGTTGAGGGCACAAAAGTCAGGACACATTCTCCAAGAACCTTCTTTCTTCAGGACCATTACTACAAGAGAAGAGTAAGGGCTCATACTAGGGCAGATAACGCTTGTAGTAAGGAGTTCTTGAACCATTTTCTCAATTTCATTTTTTTGTGAAAAGGGGTGGCGATACAGATGGATATTGGGAAGAAGGATTTCGGGTACAAGGGGAATGGAATGATCATGAACACCGCGGGAAGGAGGGAGTCCTTGGGGAGTGGAAAATGCCATTTAATGTTTAGAAAGGAGGGCTTGGAGGTCTTTCGGCACCGGGGGTGTCTCTATTGCTTGTATGGCATGGAGTTGGGCAATGACACCAGAATGACCTTTTTTGAGCATCTTTTCCATGCGATGGGAACTAATGACCTTAGGTGAACCAACAGTGATGCCTTGGAATTTATATTGGTGGCCTTCCTAGTTGAATTCCATGGTTAATTCCTTAAAATCCATGAGAATGGGACCCAAAGTCCTTAGCCAATCTACACCCAACATAATGTCACAACCGCCCATGTCGATAGCAAACATATGGGATTTTAGGTGGTAATCACCAATTTGGAGATGCACATTTCCACAACGCCCTCCACATTTCATGGAACCACCATTGGCAATCATGATTTGGAAATTTTTGGCGGCATGGATGTAGCAATGAGTTTCTTGGGCAATGTGGTGATGAATAAAATTATGGGTGCTTCCACTATCAACTAGAATGATGACCTTCTGATGCTTGATGTAACCGATTAACTTGAGGGTTTGGGGGGTAGAGAATCTAGTGAGAGCATTGAGGGAAATGATCGGTTCCACTTTGGGAGGGTATGAGGGAGGGGTTATGTCAGTGATTTCATGTGACTCAGGCACAAGGGGAGTTTCAACATCCTCTTCTGAAATATCCTCAGAGATGGCCATAAAAATCTTTTGTTCCTTACACTTGTGGCCCAGGAAATATTTGTCATCACAATTATAACAAAGGCCTTTTAGTTGGCATTCAACCATTTCACCCCTGGTCAATTTTTGGATCTTTAATGGGGTGGAGGGAGTAGTGGGATTTACAGGTTTAGGGCAAGGGATAAAGGAGGGTTTACGGTTTTGAGAGGATACAACCTGTTGTGCTTCTTTATATTTTTTAGTAGCCTCCACCCAACTCGAAGGTTGAGCCATGAGGATATGGGCCCAAATCTCATCCTTGAGGCCACTGATAAAACACTCTCGAAAGAAAGCATCAGTCATGCCCTCTGTTCGAAAAGCCATGCGCTCAAAGGCAGCAATGAAGTCTTCTACTATGCCTGATTGTTTCAACTTTGTCAAATGGCCCAAATGGTTGGTGTCAATATCAAAGCGTTCATAAAGCTCAGTCACAAATTGGGTCCAAGCAATATACCCTTGACGAGAAGTTTTTCTCCATTGCCACCATTGCCAATGTTCTTGATCTAGATGGAGAACACCATACTGGAGTTTGGCCTAGTCATCTGTAATGTCATATAAAGAGAAATAATGTTCCATTTGGGTGACCCAACCAGTGGGGTCTGAGCCATCAAATTTGGTCACATCCACCCGCGGAAGGCGTAGGTCACGTTGAACGTGATGGGGCTAAAAGGTATGGGAATGGGAGGAATGTTCACCTTCAATCTTTGGAGGTGCGTCAGAGAAAGGGTCATCTGTAGGGATCTTCAGTTTGGTGTAGAGTGATGCAAAGACAGATTCAAGCTGGGTGGTCAGTTCTTGTTTGACTTCCTCCATTGAGGACTGAATGGTTGTATTGATGGTTGTATTAATGGATGTATCGATGGAGGCAATAGTAACACTGAGTTATCTCACTTCTTTTTGGGTCTCAAGGAAACCAGATTGCAAGGTGTTGAAGTGAGCTTCCAGGTCTTGGCTACGAGTATGGGCCATGAGGATGGGTGAACTGAAAAGGGGCGGGCGGGGTCAACAATTTTGCCGAAAAATGATATGGATGAATTTGATAAGGGAAAAGAGATGAATCCAATGGAATAGGTCTCAAATAATGGTGAAACAATTTCCAGATTTTTATTTTTTTTACACCTGTAGAGTTATACTCTGGTCTGAAGAATACTGCAGCGATGAAATCCCCAAATGCTTAACCAGAAACAAATGTGTATTTACTTGGAAACCCGAACACAGTTGCGTGGCAATAGATCTTGTATGTTTTAATTTGTTTATGTTTATGTCCCCCAAGGGTTAGGTATTCAAGGGTTCTACAGACAAGAGTTTGCCCTGTGCTATAGCTCTCTAATATACGTGTGGGGTCCAATAGTAGTACTCGGCCCAATATCTCGGGGCACTAACTAAGGAGGATAGACCGTACCCTTAGTCGTACTACCCGACTACCCAGGTACTAGAGAGTATCTTCCTGAGTGCTATTCTTAGTGGCACTATAGTAGTCAGGCGGTCAATGGGTTTATCTAAAAAGAGATTCAAGAAATCTAGGCTAATCTATACACAGATGTTGTCTAATGCGCTACCACTCGAAGGGGTACCAACAGGGGTTATAAGGGTGGCCAACAGATGTGTGCTTAAGAACCACTTGTATTTCCTGCATGTATGAATCCCTCAACCACGGGTTTATGCGTGTAATGACAGATCTTTGTGGATTAAAGACGTTGGAATACATCTCTAACCTGGAAAAAAAATTCCCACAATTTCTGCCAAGGAAAGTGCTCTGATACCACTTGTAATATACTAGATATAAAAAGTATGCAGAATAGAAATAAAATGCTAGCAATGGCAGAATAACAGTAATATAACCAGCATAATCTCAACAATAACACAGAAATGATATAAGAACAACAACAGAAATAGCACTTTGATTCAGAAAGCAATGTTCATGGGCCTCTTCAATGGGGAAACCTCCAGTCGAGCAATGCTCTGTTACAATAATCTCCAAGCTAGGGTTTTCATACCATCGACCCTTATTTATACTAAATATGTCTATCAAGAGAAGCATCTAGAGGAATATCCTTCTAGAAGCGGAAGCTTCTATTAGGTCTTCTTACATCCGCCTTATTCTATTTTATTGAAAGGCCTTATTAATATTGACCTTTATTACATCCGAATATATTTCTCTACCTATGTGCGGGCTAGGACCCTAACAACACTCATGCCTCCTTGTTCATGAAATCTATTGAATAATTATTTTTCATGTTTCATGTGTCTCAAATTTTCACTATCCACATACCATCCAAGACTAGACACAATTCTATAAGACAAGCAAGAGACCAAAACCATATCCATCATGAAAATCGACAATATAAATAAGACAACCATTTCAAAGGTTCAAGTGCTTCTCCCGAGTGATCTAGGGTTTCACACCCAACAAACTCAACAAGGTAAATCACCTCTCCTAGTTACACAACAATTTAAATACCAACTCTATCTTTCACCTAGATTGATCTCAATAACAAAAGATCAAAAACCATGTAGAAATTTCCACTATCTTTGTCTTTTAATGCAAAAGATAGAATTTCACCTCACAAGGAGGTTTTTTGAATATTAATCCTTTCATTTATAGACTTAGGGATATTATGAAATATGATAAAATAACAAATACAATGGGAAATATCTCACTTCCCAATGACCACAATTAACAAGTTAATCTAAGAGAAGAGATACTAATGTGAGCTAACTAGTTTCAACCTTCTAAGGCAATCTTATCATGTATAAACCAAATTTGAAAGTCACTTTATGAGAACATGAATTACAATAGTAAATATATTATATCTTCTAAATAATAATGTTAAAACACTTAACAATTTTAGGTTAAATCATGTCACATCAACAAAATATGCAAACACTGGAAATTACCAAATCATAAAGATAAAGATAGTTGGAAATCAAATTTGCAATAAGGAAATTTTGGATTGCTGAAAACTATATATATATATATATATATATATATATATATATATATATATATATATATATATATATAT
>ML779490.1:833623-849381 GCA_009831015.1 Picea engelmannii | reverse complement strand
ATAGAGCCATTAAGGGCATGACATGTCACTTACAAGGAATTGAACATGGGTGGAGAGGGTAAAACCAATTCCTCCCAACCACCCAAGCTACATCTAATGGACATATATCTATATATATATATATATATATATATATACAGAGAGAGAGAGAGAGAGAGAGAGAGAGAGAGAGAGAGAGATGAAATTTCATGTACATGTCATAGCCTCATCCCAAGTCTAGTGCAATGCTCTATATTTTTGAAACCCTACCAACATAGTTATTGACTTGATGAGATCTGTGACTTAAAACAAGAACTCTAGCCCCAAAAATCCATATTTTTTGGTCAGAAACACCAAAATCAATACCCATTTCGAAAAGTGGGGCTATCAGTAGCACCAATTTTTTTAGGTTAAAATTACCACCTTTTGCAACCATGGCCTTAGCAATGTCATAACGATGTTAACAAAAGCCTTAAAATCAACCCCCCCAATTGAAAAGTGGCACTAACAACAACACCATTTTTTTTATTTTTGAAGTTAAAACTACACCTTTAAATTTGAAATCTCTAGACTTTACAATCAGTACCATTGCAACCAAACACCTTAAAATAAACCATTAAATAGAAAATTGATGCTCCCAGTAGTAGCCACATTGTTTTCTAGGGATAAAATTGCATGTTTTTTTAAATTGTGGCCTTGAAAACCGATACCCTTGGATAAAAAAATCTTAAGACCACCCACATAATCAAAAAGAGGCATTATCTATTACGCCCTCTCTTTTTTTTGGGTTTAAAATTGTGACATTTTAGAAACCATAGTGTGAACCCCAACATTGTTGCAAACAAAATCATAAAAATGAAAAAAAAAAGGAGGAAAAAAAAAAAGAAAAAAACATTATTTTATTTTTAGATCAAAAATAAAAAAAATAAACATTTTAAATAAAAAACAATATAGTTAAGGAAAAAAAGAACCAACTCTTCTAGAAAAAAGGGAAAAAAAAAATTAAATAAATAAACAAAGATTTTAAAAATAAGAATTAAAAAAAAAATGCAATTACAAAAAAGAAAGAAATCTTAAAAAAAACATTAAAAAGAATAAAAATAAATAAATAAATCTAATATAATATGATGATGGTGGTGGTAAACATTCACTAAGACCAAAATTGGTCTATCGGACCTTAAGAAGAGTGATATATTACTTGGATTTCTTTAAAATGTTATTTTGATGCTTGAAAACCATTAAAAGAAATATTCCAAAATCACTAAAGTTTTGATGACTTAGAAGGTTATTAAGGTCGGTATTGTGACAAATATTTTGAAATGGGGATCTAATTTGGGTATATGTAGGGAATTCTAGGAGAAAATACTTTTCATATTCAACCCTCTTGGTGTCACAAATGTGACAAATTCTTTCTTTCCATGGTGTTTTGGGGATTTCCCAACACCCAATTTCACTATGCAGCTCATGAGAATTGATTCTTATTTTAACAATTTTAATTCTCTTATTTACACCATTCAAAACATAAAGATACTTTTGATCTTCAAGGTTAGGGTTAACCACCTCCTTATAATATCTTAATTTTCTTTTATCCCATAATTCTTTATCACACCATATATTCTCATTAAATTTAGCTTATACAATATTTTTAATATCATCGATATTCTGCAGAATAACTTCTTCTTTTATTCCCTAGTGATTTAGCCAAGACTTGGCATCATTATTACATCCCTGCTTTAGCCATTGGTGATTTTGGCTAGAGTTTGATGCAATTTTGGGGAGCCTTTTTTTATCCATGTTATTCATCTTGTTCTTGTACATTAAGTACCTAATCATAGTCATGCTCTCAATGGGTAAATGATTGTTTTGATGAGGAGGATAGGATATGGTGTATTGCCCTTAATTTTGAGATTATAAGTTATAAAATTCTTTTGGATCTGATCTATCTTTCTATAATATTCTCAAGAGATATTGCATCCTAGAACTTCACATCCATATAATATAATAGGAGTGGAGCTTTTTCTTATCCCATTGCCAAAGGTCTACTAATTTACAATTATTTTGAATCCTATAATAATATTTCCACCCTCCATTTATCCCTTTCTCAATTCTATAGTTCCAATTGAGCTTGTGATGAATATTGATTCTAAGATACTTGTACGAAGGAAATTCCTCCAATATATTGTTTCCATATACAAAATTATCGTAGGTGATCTTGTTGGATTTAATGATCATAACCTTTGTTTTTTCAATGTTCATAGGCATACCTATACTAGAGAAGAAGTCTTTTAGTATTCTAAGTTGCTTACTAAGGTCATAGGGATTCCTTGCCATAAGAACAATATCATTGACATAGAGAAGAAGGATGATTATTATAGTAGAAAGAGTTGGTCCAACACAACTTGTGGCTTCCAAAACAATATTCAAACTTGTCAATGTAAATTCCAAAAAGGGTAGGGAATAGGGGACAACCTTGCTTGACTCCTATATTGCAGTTAATTTATTTTTACCAACCCTTAGTGCTCCTAAACTTATAAATAGTGTTCCCATACAACCTTAACACAATAACTCTCAGCATGGAGGGAACGTTTAGCTCTTCTAACCTATTCCAAAGGTTGGTCCTAGGAACAATGTCAAAATATTTCCTAAGGTCAACGAAACAAAAAAGGAGATTGGTTTTAATGTTGCAAAACTCCTCTGCAATTATCCTAAGTATGATAATATGGTTCATATTTGAATGATAACCTCTAAAAATGACCTGACCTTTAGCTCTTTTTCCAGGTCTTTCTATCCATATGCTTATCTTCTTTTCCAAAATAATTCCATATAGTTTGTATAAAATGGGGCTAATCATAATGGTCATATAATAAAAGGGAATTATTTTATCCCCACTTTTAAAAATAGGTACAATGAGGCTTTAAGTCCAAGGTTTAGGGAATCCCTGCTTGACTGCTAAATTGAAGATCTTATGTGTGTGAGGGATCAGAATAGGCCCTCCAATTTTTAATATTTCATCTTGGTAGCCCTCGATGTCCTTATCTTTCTCGTTTGTAAGTCGCTTAACCCCAAACTTTATGTCTTTTGTAGTAAAAACATAATATTCTATATAAAATTTTGGAAATTTGTTAAGGACATTATGGGATTTGTAAATATTTGTAAGGTTGGAATTCCATTGTATCAAGGGAATCATGGCATTTTCTTTAGTTTTGTGTGTCAAATTTTTTTTGATGATTGCAGCTTCATGAGACATTATCCAGGTTGTACTCCTCGATGGATGGAGTTGGGTTGACCTGTGACGATACTCCTCGATGGATTGAATTGAGTATGAAACTTATTGATGGAATGATAATTTGTATTGGGTTGGTGCCCAACGACCCTTGGGGTGTAGCCTATGTGGTCGAGATATTCTCCAGGTCGTACTCCTTGATGGAATGAGTTGAGTTGACCTATGATGACATATTGGGTTGGTTCCAAATGATCCTTGGGGTGTAGCCCATGTGATTGGGATATTTTCTAGGCCATACTCCTTTATGGACTGATCTAGATTGAACTGTGTACACTATGTGGTTGTATCCCTAGTATAATCTAGTGGGTTGTGGCCCCTAGAAGAGATGAGAATGTCCACATTGGTTTTATCCACGTGTGACGTGATGGAGGATACCTTTCACTATATCTTAAGAGAAGAAAGAAGGCCCAAGCCTTGCGCAAAATACCTATAGGTTCAATTTGGCCCTGTTGAGAGGCAGCACTTGGATGTGACAGTTCACACATTAGACTTGAATATATAGAGAGTCGTGTCCCATTTGGATCATTATTATTTTGGATCACTATATTTTCTCTCTCTTGAACTAGTGCGTTATCTTTGGAGTAGTGGAAACATTATTATTTTTGTTCTTGTATCTTCTCTTGGACAAATATTATAGTGAAAGTTTGTTGGGTTTTCTTCCCTTGTGCAGAAGCGTTTCTTAGGATAAATTCTTCTGTATCTTGTGCATGGTTATCTTCTTTTGATATGGGTTATTTAATGCAGCTATTTTATATGGTGTATGATTCATCTATGTTTCTTCTAATGTGACAAGTTAAATAAAGTTAATGAAATATGAACAAGCATAAAATTCAGCATGGTATCAGAGCAGTGTTCTTGAAGAAGCTATATGCACAAGTTTGCTAGCCCTCTTCTACAACTCGCTAGCTCTTTTATATAGTTTCACTAGGGTTTGACTACATCTGCACTTTTCCCTATCAAGATCATTGATCACTATTCCCTAGGTCATTGGGCCTAATTATTCCATATATCAGCGTGCCCTACCCTAGTGCATCTCCTACAACTCTCATATTGTAGATTGGAGAAGTTTGATTTTTTGGAATTTTTTTCGGTCCTAGGGTTTCTGCAGCCATGGTGACAAGTGTTTTGTTGGAAGATAGGCTTGATGGAGCCTTTAAATTCCACTATTGGAAGTATGGGATACTCATCACTCTGGAAGAGAGTGATGTGATGAAGTTTGTGGAAGAGGTTGTGTCAGAACCTGATGATGCTTCAGCGAAGTCTTAGTGGAAGAACAATTGTGCAAGAGCTAGAAGGATCATTATCTACTCTGTGAGAGACCACTTGATTCCACGCATATCCTAAATGAAGACAACTAAAGAGATGTTTGACTCCTTGAAGAATTTATTTGAGAGAAACAACACCAGCAAAGCCATTTCCTTGAAGCATCAACTACAGAACGTCGAGATGACTAAAGCAGATACACTTGCCACCTTATTCATGAAGATATCTTAGATCAAAGATCAGTTGGGAACCATTGGAGATATAATATTAGATAAAGATATTTTCATATTGACTCTTAATGGTATTCCAATAAATTTGGAGCCATTCATTCAGAGTATTAGTGGGAAATCCAAATTGCCTAAGTTTGATCAGTTATGGGAAGATTGTACTCAGGAGGAGACCAGACTTGCTGCCAGAGGTGCACAAAATTTCCATCATGATAAAATTCATGCCCTTGCCTCTCATGCAAGGAAATGAAAATGAAGAGGATGAAATTTTGGTAGATCATTCAAAGAAATAAATCCCAAACCATCTCTTGAGCATAAGAAGAAGGATCTTTCAAAGATTCAGTGCTTCAAATGTGACAAGTTTGACCATTATGCCAAACAGTGCCCTTTTTGGAAAAATAAAAAGAAGCATGCCTCCACCACCAATGTTGACGGAGAGCCACCCAAAAAGAAGTCAAGGAAATTAATCAAGGATGATGAGGAGTTCTTCTTCATTTCATCCCTCTTAGGTATGATTCCTATTAGTAATGATATATGGTTGATTGATAGTGGTGCTTCTAGACATATGACTGGATATAAAGATCACCTCGCATATCTAGTAGAGAAATACTTTTGGTTTCATGTTGTACTTGGTGATGATGTTAGATACACTATGAAGGGATATAGGTCCATTTCCTTCTAGTTAGAATTTGGTACCCCACTTCATTTGAGTGATGTATTGTTTGTATTGGGGATGAGAAGGAACCTTGTCTCTATTTCAGCCTTGGAGGAAAAATGCTACACAGTTTCATTCTCTGATGGTAAGGTTCTTTCATGGCACAAGAACTCTAGTATGGGATCCGCCCATGTGATTGGTGTTTGAGAATACAGTTTGTACAGATTGACAGTCTGAGCAATCCAGGCCCTGGTGCATGATTCTATCAGACTGAGTGAGTTGTGGCATAATAGACTTTATCATTTGTATATAGAGATCTTCCCACTCTGGGGAATATGGTGAAAGGAATTCTAGCACCCTGTATATAGAATGATGGCATTTGTAGAGGTTGTACTCTTGGAAAGAATTCCAAGGGGTCTTTTCTAAGCAATGACAACATATCCAAGGGGATCTTGGACCTGGTGCATTCAATATTGTATGGGCCTATGACAGTTGTTTCATTCAGTGGATACTTATACTATGTGATCTTCATTGATGACTAATCTTGAAAGACTTGGATTAAATTCTTGAAGTCCAAGGAATTTGAAGAATTCCTTGGCAAGATTCAGGAGTACAGAGCACAGGTTGAGAACCTGACTGAAAAGAAGATCATAATACTGAGATCGAATAATGGAGGAGAGTACACCTCAAAGGGTTTCTATCATTTCTATGTTGAGGAAAGGATCAAGAGTGAGTACATTTTTCCTTACAACCCCCAGCAAAATGGGGTTGCAGAGAGAAAGAACATGTCTATTGTTGAGGTAGCTAAGGCGATGATTCATGATCAGAGTTTTCCTATGTTTCTTTGGGCAGAGGCATCCATGACGTTTGTGTATGTTCAAAATGGGAGTCCTCATAATATTTTGAATAATGTGACTCCTGAGGAGGCCTTCACCAGAGTGAAGCCTGAAGTTGGAAACTTTAGGATATTTGGGTGTCATGTTTACATTCATGTACCCAAGGAAAAAAGGATGAAGTTAGACCCTTCAAGAAGGAAGGGTGCATTTTTTGGGTACAGTGAGTCTTCGGAGGCATATCGGATCTACATCCCAAGTCAGAGACAGATTGAGGTGAGTAAGGATGTTTCCTTTGAGTAGGAGGTAGCCTTCAGGAGATCAATAAGATCTCACATGGATATTGATAGTGAAATCCAGGAGGAGATGGCATCTTCTCCCCCTCACCATTTAATAGTTTATCCCACGAAGATAATTGAGCCTATTGATCCAGTTGATCTTGTAGATCATGTTGATGTTCCTAGAGATATTGCAGTAGGCCGAAAGAGGCATACATGGGCTCGTCAGACTTTGTAGAAGGAATATGGACATGCAACTCCCTGTGGTACTTTCAGAGAAAGTAAGAGAACTCATAGATTCTTGATCTATGTTGCAGCAATGAGCCGCATCATTGATTATGAGCCTTCCTATTATGAGGACAAATCTATTCAAAAGGTATGGAGAGATGCCATGATGGAGGAGTATCAATCCATCATGAAGAATAATTTGTCGGATATTGTTACGAGACCTGAGGGGAAGTCTGTGGTGACATCCAAGTGGATCTATAAGATCAAACATGCAGTTGACGAGAGAATCAAGAAGAAAAAAACAAGATTTGTGGCTAGAGGATCCTCTGAAATAGAGGGAATAGAGTATGAGGAGACATTTTATCTTATTTCTTGGTACACCTCCATTCAGATGATCATTTCCCTTTCTTCAGCCATGGGTTGGATATTACATCATATGGATGTAAATATAACCTTCCTCAATGGATATATTGAGGATGAGGTGTACATTGAGAAGCCATATGGTTTCGTGAATCATGGGAAGGAGTCCCATGTCTGTAGTGTTAGCACTCGGTAAATTTCCTAGAGGTTGGTAGCAGAAGAAATCTACAAAGGTAACTTTATCCAACCACTTTTGAAGCTAAGATCTAGCCCTTCCAACTTCAGAGAGGGATCTCTCTATACGATTTAGCTATGTTTCCAATTTTAGATATTAGGCTAGGTAAAGAAATAGGTCGGTCTTGTTGTCAAAGTGTTTTTTTGAATTGGTTGAGACAGTCTACACATCCATTGGGCTATGGGGTCTGTGTTTAATAAAATATGAAATACAAACCAGAAACGCAAAGGGAAAACTTTCACAGGGAGAGATAATATAATCACTGGATATTTTAGTAGCTTAAATGATGATTAGCAGAAAAGATGAGAAAGATAATTTCAACAAAGAAGCAGTTAAGAATTCCTTTATTGAAAATACCAGAAGAAAAACACTAAAATCTTTCGAGTCAGAAACAGGGTATACGATATAAATCCTGCAACATTCGTTACTCTTAAAGATTAGAATTAGAAAACAAGATGATCACAAAGCAAGAATAACATTCAACTTAGAGAGAAAACATCACCAATGAATACACGCAATAATCCTGTAAAAGTGCCTCCTTTTTATTAATGGAAGATCTCTTCAAAAATATTACAGTCTGATAGCGTCAGGGTGTGAATATCAACAACCCTCAATAATTCGAAAGGTGAAGTATTTATAACTCAAATTACAAACGTTCCTGTCATAAATGACCAGGACGTGCTAAATCTATTTTTAGCCTAACTAATTTAACAAATTTCCTAAATCTAGGAACTACTTGATGACTTGGTGTAACTGCACGCTGATTTCTGGGTAGACCGTTAATGAATCCTTTACACGACCTCATCTGTAAGGACAACTGACTAGACCTAGACAACTCATCTGCTAATCAATCATATCACAGAGTTCCTCCCATCTAAGATGACTGGGCATGTTGACTTTGAGCATCATTCGATACACTTCGTCCATCTCTGTGTACTTGGCGAATGTAGGCTTGGTGAGGAAAATGTATTGAATCTCGTTATGGATGTTGATGTCCCACTGAAGGGCATCTAGAAATGCCTTACCAGTGATGCTCCCTTGAATCCCTGCAAACTTCGAACTGTCCTTAGACACATCAGCCAATCTCTTCTTGTAATCTGGGAGTGTCATCAGTTTATCATTAATAACCTTCAGACCAGGTAGACCTTTCTTTTGGAGAGCCTCAATATTACTGAAGAACCTTTGTACCCCTAGGTCCATGGCCTGAACCTTTTCTTCGAACTGAAGCATTAACCCTCTCTTGTTCAAAACTCTTTTGACCTCAAGGATGGTCTTTGTTCTGTCTTCAATCTTCAACTCTTCCAACTCTTCCCTAGTCTTAGAATTGGGGAATTTGATGATCTCGTTCGCTTGTGTTGGCATGTCTCCCAATTCTACTCTAATATTCTCGATGGCATGTTTTCTTCTCAGCACCAACTCATTCTTCTCGAACATGATCTGGATCATTTGCCATATTTCATTCATGGACTTAGTGATGTATGTCCATACATTATCTTTAACCTCGGCCAAAGTCTTTCCTGCCACTGTCTGCCTCCGGAGCTGTTGTAACTCCTACTTGAGCTACTCTGTCACCTGCTTTTCCTTGGAGAGGCTGGTCTGGAAGGAAGTTTTGAGTTCCTGAAGGTTCTCAACTTCCTTTTTAAGCCTGCTGATCTCTGTCTCCTGCAGCTTCATCTTTTCCATGGATTTAGCCAGGTCGGCTGTCTTCTCCTATGATGTCAATGGAGTCGCGGATGGGACTTCTGTCACTGATATTGCGCTCACTCCTAAAATCAAAATAGCGCTCAATGGAATAACTTCCATTGGATTCAGTTTCTCTTTCTCTTTTAATAACTTCTCCATCTCAGCTTCCATTTCTTTAAGCTGTGCATTCTACTCCATGAGCAGCTTTAGCATATCATCTTTCTCTCCTTCTTTCTCTGCTATCTCCTTCTCCTGCGAGTCCTCTGTGGGCAAAAGCTTCAGTTGTTTCCTCAAGGAGGCAATGCCAGCATTCTTCTTCTTTATCATTTCCTCCGCTGCTTTGACGTTCGAAGGGTCATAGCCGATCTTGAGGACCAGCTCTTAAAAAGTTTTGATTATATTGTCCTTTGCAAAGGAAGATATCTTCTCCATATTGAGTTGTGTTTGAACATTGTTCAGTGACACCTGCAATTTGGCTGCATAAGTGGAAGCATGCGCCAACGTATAGAACACCATTTCCCCTGTCTACTTGTGCAGATCCATCTGATGGGCTGGGTGCACGTCTTTCGTCTGGAATTCGAAGGTGGCCCTCTTGTAGTCCGTGATCACCTTGGGGTCTGGTACCTGTGCCTGGAGGTAGGCCATGTGGATTTTTCCCTTTTCTGTGTCAAATGCAGACAACAGCCTATGTTGCACAGTCGATGTCTGCTTCCAAAACTGAGCGCAAGTACTGCTAGTAAGGGTATGGTTCTTTTTCTTGATCAGCTCGTACTTCTCGAAGATACTAAGCTTTGGTCCCACCTTGCCTGGCTGAGTGTTCAAAGGGGAGTCTATGGTTTTCCTTGGAAATACTGGGGAAATGTCCTTATGGAGGCTTGAACCGAAGGGTGGAATGACAGACTTGGTCACTTTGGTAGGCGGGGCTTCTTTTTCTCTAGTCGGGCTAGGAACTGAAATTGTTTTGGGCCTCTTAGTGTGCAACTGGAACTCTTCGGACGATACCTCCATGACAGGTGGAGATAAATCTTTTCGAGGCCTTTTTTCCTTAGGGACCTGCATCATGGTCCTTGGTGACACAGTGGTTGGGGGAACCTACTATTCCACTTCGACCAATGTGTTAGGCTCCCACACTGTTTGATTTACAAATTTTTCCACCTCAAGCCTAGCTTCATGAACATAGGGGATGTTCTTGTTCTTCACCCTCATCTCTGAGATGATCCCATAAGGCTCATAGTGCCATGGGAAGCTCATGAAGAACTTTGTTTCTCTTAACATCCTGTCTGCTTCTTCCCCGGCACCACGACTGTTGCAGATGAAGGAGCCAATCTGCCCCTTGATTCTAAGTTGTTGCTTTTTCTTCAATGATACAAAATGAATATCATCTGAATTTATAATCTGCCTTATATATTCTAGAGCAAAGATCCTGATAGGCAAATACTTGGGCAACTTATACGGTGCCAATTCGCACTCGTATACTCTGATCTCGGTATGATTTTGATACAGGTACCAATCCCCAGTCTTTGTGTTGTCCGAGAGATGCAGGATTCTCTAGACTTCGTCATTTATTCGAGGCTCGGGCATGTCGCTCAGCATACTTACCACAAGGTGGTAGAACTGATCGATAAATGCCTTGAAATTGTACTCTGTGGAGTTGTGCTTGAGCAAGGAAGTCCATGTTGTGACTGCCTGAGGTTTACCATCTTCATCCATCTTCTGAATGGAAAAACTAAATTTATCCACACACTCGGTAAATTTCCTAGAGGTTGATAGCAGAAGAAATCTACAAAGGTAACTTTATCCAACCACTTTTGAAGCTGGGATCTATCCCTTCCAACTTCAGAGAGGGATCTCTCTATACGATTTAGCTATGTTTCCAATTTTAGATATTAGGCTAGGTAAATAAATAGGTCGGTCTTGTTGTCAAAGTGCTTTTTTGAATTGGATGAGATAGTCTACACATACATTGGGCTATGGGATCTGTGTTTAATAAAATATGAAATACAAACTAGAAACGCAAAGGGAAAAATTTCACAGGATGAGATAATATAATCACTGGATCTTTTAGTAGCTTAAATGATGATTAGTAGAAAAGCTGAGAAAGATAATTTCAACAAAGAAGCAGTTAAGAATTCCTTTATTGAAAATACCAGAAGAAAAACACTAAAATCTTTCGAGTCAGAAACAGGGTATACGAGATAAATCCTGCAACATTCRTTACTCTTAAAGATTAGAATTAGAAAAYAAGATGATCASAAAKMAAGAATAACATTCAACTTAGAGAGAAAACATCACCAGTGAATACATGCAAGAATCCTGTAAAAGTGCCTCCTTTTTATTAATGGAAGATCTCTTCAAAAATATTACAGTTTTCTAGCRYCAGGGTGTGAAGATCAACAACCCTCAATACTTCGAAAGGTGAAGTATTTATAACTCAAATTACAAAACGTTCCTGTCATAAATGACCAGGACGTGCTAAATCTATTTTTAGCCTAACTAATTTAACAAATTTCCTAAATCTAGGAATTGCTTGATGACTTGGTGTAACTGCACGCTGATTTCTGGGTAGACCGTTGATGAAGCCTTTGCATGACGTCATCTGACTGGACAGCTGACTAGACCTGGACAACTCATCTGCTAATCACATATCATAGAGTTCCTCCCATCTAAGATGACTGGGCACATTGACTTTGAGCAGCCTTCGATACACTTCATTCATCTATGTGTACTTGGCGAATGTAGGCTTGGTGAGGAAAATGTATCGAATCTCGTATTGGATGCTGATGTCCCACTGAAGGGCATCTAGAAATTCCTTACCAGTGATGCTCCCTTGAATCCCTGCAAACTTCGAACTGTCCTTAGACACATCAGCTAATCTCTTCTTGTAATATAGGAGTGTCATCAGTTTATCATTAATAACCTTCAGACCAGGTAGACCTTTCTTTTGGAGAGCCTCAATATTACTGAAGACCCTTTGTACCCCTAGGTCCATGGCCTGAACCTTTTCTTCCAACTGAAGCATTAACCCTCTCTTGGTCAAAACTCTTTTGACCTCAAGGATGGTCTCTGTTCTATCTTCAATCTTCAACTCTTCCAGCTCTTCCCTACTCTTAGAATTGGGGAATTTGATGATCTCGTTCGCTTGTGTTGGCATGTCTCCCAATTCTACTCTAATATTCTCGATGGCCTGTTTGCTTCTCAGCACCAACTCATTCTTCTCGAACATGATCTGGATCACTGGACATATTTCATTCATGGACTTAGTGATGTTTGTCCATACATTCTCTTTAACCTCGGCCAAAGTCTTTCCTGCCACTGTCTGCTTCCGGAGCTGTTGTAACTCCTGCTTTAGCTACTCTGTCACCTGCTTTTCCTTGGAGAGGCTGGTCTAGAAGGAAGTTTTGAGTTCCTGAAGGTTCTCAACTTCCTTTTTAAGCCTGTTGATCTCTGTCTCCTGCAGCTTCATCTTTTCCATGGATTTAGCCAAGTCGGATGTCTTCTCCTATGATTTCAATGGAGTCATGGATGGGACTTCTGTCACTGATGTTGCGCTCACTCCTGAAATTGAAATAGCACTCAATGGAATAACTTCCATTGGCTTCAGTTTCTCTTTCTCTTTTAATAACTTCTCCATCTCAGCTTCCATTTCTTTAAGCTATGCATTCTGCTCCATGAGCAGCTTTAGCATCTCATCTTTCTCTCCTTCTTTCTTTGCTACCTCCTTCGCCTGCGAGTCCTCTGTGGGCCGGAGCTTCAGTTGTTTCCTCAAGGAGGCAATGTCAACATTATTCTTCTTTATCATTTCCTCCGCTGCTTTGACGTTCGAAGGGTCATAGCCGATCTTGAGGACCAGCTCTTAAAAAGTTTTGATTCTATTGTCCTTTGCAAAGGACAATATCTTCTCCATCTTCAGTTGGTTTTGAACATTGTTCAGTGACACCTGCAATTTGGCTGCAGAAGTGGAAGCATGTGCCAACTTATAGAACACCATTTCCCCTGTCTGCTTGTGCAGATCCATCTGATCGGTTGGGTGCATGTCTTTCATCTGGAATTCGAAGGTGGCCCTCTTGTAGTCCGTGATCACCTTGGGGTCTGGTACCTGTGCCTGGAGGAAGGCCATGTGAATTCTTCCCTTTTCTATGTCAAATGCAGACAACAGCCTATGTTGCGCAGTCGATGTCTGCTTCCAAAACTGAGTGCAAGTACTTCTAGTAAGGGTCTGGTTCTTTTTCTTGATGAGCTCATACTTCTCGAAGATACTAAGATTTGGTCCCACCTTGCTTGGCTGAGTGTTCAAAGGGGAGTCTGTGGTTTTCCTCGGCAATACTGGGGAAATGTCCTTATGGAGGCTCGAACCAAAGGGTGGAAAGACAGACTTGGTCACTGTGGTAGGCGGGGCTTCTTTTTCTCTAGTTGGGCTAGGAACTGAAATTGTTTTGGGCCTCTTAGTGTGCAACTGGAACTCTTCGGACAATACCTCCGTGACAGTCGGAGATAAATATTTTCGAGGCATTTTTTCCTTAGGGACCTACGGCGTGGTCGTTGGTGACACAGTGGTCAGGGGAACCTGTTGTTCCACTTCGACCAATGTGTTAGGCTCCCACACTGTTTGATTTACAAATTTTTCCACCTCAGGCCTAGCTTCATGAACATAAGGGATGTTCTTGTTCTTCACCCTCATCTCTGAGATGATCCCATAAGGATCATAGTGCCATGGGAAGCTCATGAAGAACTTCATTTCTCTCAACATCATGTCTACTTCTTCCCCGCCACCATGACTGTTGCAGATGAAGGAGCCAATCTGCCCCTTGATTCTAAGTTGCTTCTTTTTCTTCAATGATACAAAATGAATATCATCTGAATTTATAATCTACCTTATATATTCTAGAGCAAAGACCCTGAAAGGCAAATACTTGGGTAGCTTATACGGTGCCAATTGGCACCCGTTTACTCTGATCTCATTATGATTTTGATACAGGTACCAATCCCCGGTCTTTGTGTTTTTCGAGAGATGCAGGATTCTCTGGAATTCATCATTTATTCGAGGCTTGGGCCTGCCACTCAGCTTACTTACCATAGGGTGGTAGAACTGATCAATAAATGCCTTGAAACTGTACTCTGTGGAGTTGTGCTTGAGCAAGGAAGTCCATGTTGTGACTACCTGAGGTTTACCATCTTCATCCATCTTCTGCATGGAAAAACTAAATTTATCCGCCTGGAAGAAGATGAACAAGTAGGCTAGTATTGATGAATATCTGAACATGCCTTCCATGCCAAAATTCACGAACTGTTCATGAATATTGTCTGCCAAGAATGTGCTGAAATCAAATTAGGTGGTGGGCTTTTCATCAGTGGATAAAATGGATAGAAAACCCAGAATGGGCTCATCTACCCACTGATCAGAATAGTATCCCAAAAAAGTGCAAAGGGATGAGACGACTTGGTTTCCCTTAGTTGAGAACATGGAAGACGGATAAGGGGGATTTGTGGAGGGAAATTGAGTGGATGTGGGAAGGAAAAGCTCGAATATTTGAGCTCTTTGGGGAAAATTCATTTTCTGGTACTACAACTCTGTAAGGATTTCCAGGTTGAAGGGAGACGTAGAGTTGGCTCGAGGGATTTGGTTCATCTGGTCTATGGCTTCGGGCGTGATGAGGAATAGGATCTCTCCAGATGAGGAGATGACGGCTCTTTGTTTGGGGATATAGTGAGCTTGGCACTTGAGAGCGAATTTAGGAAAATGGTGGATCTGAGGGAAGAGGTAGAGGGGTAAATTGGACTCCCAGAGTCCAATTTCATCACTCTGGTCCAGGAAAACCTCCCTGAGCCATGACTGGAGGTCTGAGAAATGAAAATCACATTTGGTATATGTGATTAACCGATCTTTGTCGACTAGTGGGATCATGTCCAGGTCGACAGGAGGCGGGAGAAATGGATTCTCCTCTCCTTCTGCTTGTTTATACTTTGGCACCATCTCTGCAAGAGTACCTGCAATAAACACAACGTTAGTGGGGGTGACTAACTGTGGATGAGGGCGACGAAAAGTAACGGAGGAGTAAGCGGTGAATTTCTCTGGTGCAATGGGTGAATAGAGAAAGTAAGGGGAATAACGACTGTTTTAATTAAACTGGGGTCGGTTGAGCACGGGAGACAAGTCAGCTGGATAACAGATAGGTTATCCAGTAATAAATGGCCAATGGGTCATTTGGGGGTGAGATGGCAGGTGACGGTGGCTGAAAGATACGGATGGATGACGTGGCGGCTATCGATTAGAGGTAAAAGTCGTAATAAGGGGCTTGCTACGAGTGAATATGGGGAAAGGACTGACAGCAGTTATGGGACATGACCATTTTGGAAAAGGAGGAAGGTGACATTCAGAGGTGATGGAGGTCTGTCAAATAGTAGATGGTGACGGGACTCGGGGCAGTAGATTGATGCCACGTATAAAGAGGGCCTGTCGAAGGAAAGATACCATTCTGGACCCCCCCCCACCTCGGTTAAAAGCAGATCATCCGGGGGGGTCCGAAATCCATTTTGAGCCATTGATCTGAGCACTCGTTTCCTGGTCGTAGATCTTTGCACACCATTTATCATTCATTCCAGACCCCCCCTCCATTAAAGGCAGAACAGACGGGGGGGTCCAGAATCCAATATTGACCGTTGATTTGAGCGCTCGATCTTGAGCCATCCAGATGAGTGTGAGTCTTATCATCGATTCCGGACCCCCCCCCCCCCCC
>ML779490.1:818025-833326 GCA_009831015.1 Picea engelmannii | reverse complement strand
GCTTGGAAAACTTTGGATAAATACTTTTTCATGGGTTTTCTCCAAGGATTTTCAAGTAAAGACCACCATGGGGCTTGACCAAACGATCTTTTAAGCATCTGAAACATGGTGCCCCACTTACATCAAACTGGTTCTTATTGAAATGAAGCAACAATGAAACTAACCTATGTTCTAATCTAGTTTCCTACGACAGTTAACCTGGATTAGACTGTTGGGTTAAGAATTTACTCTACCTTGGGGCTATCTGACCAAGATTAGACAGTCTGGCCAGATTTATTCACTAAGCTAACCTAGAAACTTTGGCTAAGATCAAATTGTTTAGCCAAATTCATTCACTACCCTATCAACATCAAATTTAAAAAGAACTTGTCCATGCTTGAAAGGTATGGACCAAGTTACTATTATTGCATGGGGATTTTATTGCAATTCTTTTATGCCCTCTTTTTCTTTCTTTCTTTTTCTTTTCTTTTCTTTCTTTTTTCTTTTCTTTTCTTTTCTTTTTCTTTTTTCTTTTCTTTTCTTTTCTTTTTCTTTTTTCTTTTCTTTTCTTTTTCAAATTATTTGCAAAATGAAAAATCATTTGTCAACAAAAACACTAGAGACAGATAATGTCCCAGTCACCAGTTGATCCTATAACTTATAGGGTGATAACAGCAGCTCCACCTAGGGATGGTACTTGCCCTGTGAAGTGCCAAGAATCCTAGTTCCTGTCATTCTGAAAATTTCTGCCTAGTGGCCTTCGTTGGTTTTATTCTCAAAAATTGGAAGAACAGTGTTCAGCAGCTTAGGGCCTTCTCTAAGGGCTTCAACCAACTAACTAATGTTCTTCACTCAAAAAATGCAGGCAAAAAATAAAAATAAAAATGGTATGTACAATGGAGAGTGAAAACTTGAATCTCTATTGAGGTGGCACATAATGTTTCAGCATTCTGCCATTTACAGGTCCTCCTGGCAGATCTGTCCCATTATCGTTGTTTAGAAAGAAAGCATCATTTCCCCTGAAAGCTTGGATCATGTATGGTCCAGTCCACAAACTGTCAAATTTTTCGTGCTTTCCCTTGTCTTCATTTCTGGCGTCCCATCTCAGCACCAAATCTCCTAGCTCAAAATTGTCTTCCTTGGTTCTTTTGTCAAAAATCTTCTTGATGCTTTCTTGGATCACCTGAGTCTTGTTGAAAACGTCCTCCCTGGACTGCTACAAATGGACCATCTGGTTGATCCTCCTCTGTGAGTCATTTGGCTCAGCTTGTACATCTTGAAGCAACTTCATGACATGGACTCCTAAAGAAGTGGGGAAAATTTCCTCTGTGCCATAGACCAGCTGGTATGGTGACATACCAATCGACCTTTTGGTGGTCAGTCTGTCAGCCCATAACGCGAACACCAACTTGTTGTGCCATGATTTATTGTTTTCCTGCAATGTTTTCTTGATGATATTTACCAAGGTTTTGTTTGAAGATTCCACCAGCCCATTCCCATGAGGGTAGTAGGTTGTGGAATGCCCCAAACTGATGTGATACTAGTTGCAGAAATCTATGAGCTTCTTCGACCGAAAAGCAGCTGCATTATCATTTATAATCTTTCTAGGACATCCAAAGCGATACAAAATATTATTTTCAAGGAATTTGATAATAACAGAGTCAGTGGCTTGCCTGCTTGGTACTGCTTCGATCCATTTGGTAAAGTAATCGGTGGTAGTAAGAATCCACCTGTGCTGGCCTGAAGAAGGGGGGTGTATTTCTCCAATTAAGTCAATTCCCCATTGTTGGAAAGGGGCCTCAATTGAGATCGGTTTTAGAGGGAGGGGAAGGAGCTTCCTTTTGCCTTAAAACAGATGACATTGATGACATGCAGTTACCTTTTGATGCACATCGGTGAACAGGGTGGGCCAATAGAATCCAGCTCTGAGTATTTTGTTGGTTGTGACCTTCCAGTTCAGATGGCCACCACATTCTCCTGCATGAAACTCTTGTAACACTTTATCAGCTTCATCTTTCAATAAACAAATTAACAAAATCCCTCCAGGATCTTTCCAATACAAATTTCCTTCTAGAATACAAAACTTTAAGGCTTTCAACTTTAAAAATCTAGCTTTAGTCTTAGTCAAACCAGGGGGAGCTTGTAGATTTTGTAAAATGAATATAAGGTCTGCGTACCATGGAGAGTTGAGAAATACCTCTCTCACACTTGGAGTCTCCATCTCGCCCGGTTCATCTGCTGCAGCTAAAAAATTAATGTCAAGAGCATGGAAATTAGATTCAGCCATTAATTTAGCTAGGCCTTGACCCTTGATCAGTTTTGTAGGCTTAATCTCAATATATTATTCTAAAATGACCGCAATCCATTTTCCCCTTCTTCCATCAGGGTTGTCCTGGGTCAAAATGTCTTTTACCACTGCGTTCGGAACATAAACTATGTTGTGGGAATGAAGAATGTAGACTCTAAAGTCTTTTATGGCTTTTACCAAAGCAAAAGCATGTTTCTCCATTATCTTGTAATTCAGAGCAACGTCTCTTAACGCTTTGCTAAAGAAAGCTATGGGTTGTTCATACCCTTCGTTGTTCTTCTGCAGTAACACCGCTGCTATAGTATGTTCGGAAGCGAAATAAAACAGATAGAAATCCTTAGTAAAATCAGGACTGATCAAAACAGGGGCTTCTGTGAGTGCTCATTTGACTTGTTCGAAAGACTGTCTGGACTCAGAGTCCCATTTTATTTTCACATCCTTTTTAAGCATATTTGTAATGTTTCTGAGGAGCTCTGCCAGATTGGGAATGAATCTTCATAGAAAGTTTATTCTCCTGATAAAAGACTGTAATTCTTAGAGGTTTCTTGGGTGTTCTAATTTTTGTATGGCCTTGATTATGCTAGGCTCTATTTTGATTCCATCCTTGGAGATGATGTCTCCTAGCAGTTTGCCTTCCTCAAGATCGAAAAGAATTTTCTTAGGATTTAAAGAAATCCCAAACCTTCTACATTTCTCGAAGACTTGTCTGAGATGCCTCAGGTGCTCGTCATCAGACTGGGATAAAACAGTTACATCAACCAAATAGACGACAATAAACTTACCCGATTCTTCCACGAAGGTGATATCCATCGCCCTCTGGAATGTGGCTCCTGCGTTCATCAGACCAAAAGGCATTTTCACATACATGAAAGTGCCCCATGGTGTGGTGAAAGTGGTTTTGTCTTGGTCATCCGGGTGAACTAGGACTTGATTGTAACCCGAGAAACCGTCCAACAAAGAAATTCGACTAGATCCAACCACCCTTTGCAGGATGTGGTCCATTTTCAGCAAGGGGTAGTTATCCTTCAGGGAGACTTTATTCATATTTCAGAAATCTATGCAGAGTCTGATTTCCCTAGATTTCTTACGACTAGGGACTAAATTAGAGACCCATTTGGAAAAACGCAACGGGACTATGATTTTGGCATCGTACATTTTCTTGATTTCCTTTTCTATCAGAGGGAGCAACTTGGGATTTATCCTCCTAAGTTTCTGTCTGAACAGTTTTTGGTCTTCTTTGATTGGAATCATGTGTTGTATGATGTTGGTATCATAAGATTTCAAATCCTCATAACCCCAGGCAAAGACATCCGAATATTCTTTGAACAACTCAATGTATTTGAGTTTTTGCTCTGGGGGTAATGATTTAGACAGTTTGATTATCCTGGGTTTCTCCTCGGTCCCTATATTACAGTCTTCTACCTCTTGTCCATGTGCTTCAATTTTGGGTTTTTTGGCTACGTCGTTAAAATCGAACAAATCCTCTAAAGGAACTAGACCTCTAGGAAAAACATTTCTTTTCAAATGTAAAACATCAGCATCCATTTCTTCATTGCCTAATTCTCCTGAATCTACGCTATTTACACTATCAATTTCAAAATCAGAACTATTTACATTTTCATCTTCGTTCTCTAAATCTATATTTGTACATTCAAAATCGTTTTTACACTACAGAAAGTCTTCGATTTGATCATCATTACCAAACACTTGCTAGTACCTGATATTGTTGGGAATGGTTGGTCTGCATTTCACCTCAACAGTGTATGGGCGAGTCGAATGGAAAGGAATCTTATAGGTTGCTGCTGACGTAGCCAATCTATCTGCTAGAATTTTTTGTCCCCTCGACATTACCTGCAAGTCAACTTCAGTGAAACATCTAAGGGCATCTAGAACAACATTCCTATAAGCTCTAAGACGTGGGTGTTTCGTAGCATACTCACCTTTGGTCTGCTTTATTATCAACTCAGAATCACCTCTTACCATAATCTGTTTAGCACCGACTCTTTTCAAAAGCTTCAAACCGAGCATCAAGGCTTCATACTCGGCAACATTGTTAGTGCATTGGAAATTTAATTTGTAAGAATGGTTTTCTGAATACCTGTTTCTGTGATTATGCAGCTAGACTCCTGCTCTAGCTCCTTCTTTGCTCACTGCTCCATCAAAATCCATGCTCCAGAAATCAGCGGGTAACTCTTCAGTTATCACGTTCTTCATCCTTGCTACCTCAATGATTTCTTGGCCTTCATCCTGACTAGATGTATCTTCTGCCAGCTAAGTGTCTTTCTCTCCCATGTCACCATCGTTGTACAAGATAAAAGAATCCAAGTCAGAGTGCGCGGAGTAAAGAGGATAGTTGTGCGGCTTTTCTTGGCTACTGACCATGTACTTCATCAATGTTTCTCGGTATAGCCTTTTTTGTTGCCCAAAAACTGGGATGGTGGCATAAGACATATCTAGCTGCAGGGTCCCTCTCAACTTAGCCCCCCAAGACCAGGATAGCAACATTCCATACTTCAGAGGGATGTCTGCAACTACCACATCCATCACCATGCTCTTTGCAGGAATCTGAACCAGGGTGATACATAGGTCCTTAATCAAACCAATACATCTAACTTTACCGGAGTCAAATGAGTGTAAATCCTTATAAGGTCTGGTGACCTCCAGCCCCAGTTTCTCCATTATTGATTTAGGCATCAGATTGTGAGAAGCACCTGAATCCAGCATAGCGTTATGTAATATCAGGTCATGTATGTTTAGACTGATGTAAAAAGGGGCGACATCACCAGTATCATCTCGACCATCCACTTCAAGTCCGAAAAGAAGTTCGGGTTGATCATCAGTAAGGTTCACAGTGTCCGAATGATTTGTTGATCCAATGGTTAAGGCCTTCGTGCCTATGTCAGGTTCAATGGTAAGTGCTTTGATCACCTGTGAATGATAAACGTCTTTGTTCATCAACTCAGAAAGTAGGATGGGAATTTTTACTTTGGCCAATTCCCCCTCAAGGCTGAAAGGTGTAGGAGCTTTACTTTGGCTCATCAATTCTGGTTTGTCCACCATACCCTTCTGACTAGAAGTACTTTGTGGATTAATAGGCATAACCTCGGGCTATGACGGCCTTTTCAGAATGGTAAGGTTTTTCTTCATGGGAGCTTCGGCAGTGCTCTTCTCAGGAATCTTCTCGGCAAATGGTTCAGAGGCCTTCTTGGTTTCGACTACTTTCTTTGTTTCAGCCGTCTTTTTTGGGGAACTACCTTCTGTCTTTTTACTCTACAGATTATACTGTCGGTGTACCTCCAAAATGGAATTTTCGAACACCTATTGTTCTGCATCTTCATCTTCTTCACTTACTTTCATTTGATTGATAAGAAAATTTTCTTGCTCTTCTTGGGTAAGGAAAATAGCTTCGTTATCGTGAATGCCCATGAGATTAATGTGAGTATCCTCCAATTCCTCAATCACTTACTCTCCTTCATCAGCATAGTTTTCTTGTAGGGGAGGTATGATCTGCTGATCTAGACCCCTCTGCTCTCTTTGATACCTAGGATCTCTCTGTCTGATTTGAGGAGGGTTTCTCCTAAAGTTAGGGTTATGAACCTAAGGAGCTGGTGGATTTTATCTCGGAGGATTTATGTCTGACACAGTAAGTCTTTCCATCATTATTTCCACTGCTCTGGCCAAAGAATCCAATTTGGAATCTGAGGTCGACATGGAAGGTTCTTCTTTAATTGTGACTCTCCTCTATGACCTCTGACGTGCCCTTTTTGCCAACAAATTGGCCTCCACACTTATAGCACTTTTCTACATGTCTTCCAGGGTGGTAGAATTTCTCTCCCTTGGTTGGTATGACATGTCAGCGTCAAAACCATCGGGGAATTTTATCAATGCCAAACCCGGTGGAGGTTTGATTTCAGTTGGGATTGCGTTGTACAGGTTATTGAAACGAGTGCAGTAATCTTGCACTATCTCACCTTGATTTCTTCTAATATTTTCATATTCCGACAAAATTTGCAGAGGGTTTTTCTTTACCTCCCATCTATCTAGAAAATTCCTTTGGAATGCGGTAAGGTCAAAGACTGAAGCGACACGCAACCCTTTGTACCATTTTTTAGCGTCACCTGTCAAACTTTGGGAAAACAATCTCATTTGAATGTCAGCTTCATCTACTTCATGCAGATCATAATAATCATTCATTTTATCTACATGTTGTTGTGTGCTTAAAGGCCCTGTTGCATCGAACTGTGGAAGTCTTGTTTGATAGTCTTGGGGCATGGCATGTAGAGGTGCAGCCAACACCAAGGGAGCATATCGAGCTGCCATGATGGGTGGAGGAGGTGGGACGACAACCTGGATGACCGACGAGGTAGCGACTGAAGATGAGGACGACGAGGGACTGGATAGCCCGGAGGGAGTGATTTGCAGTTTCGCAGTGGGAGACAGAACTTCAGGGGTTCAGCGTTGTAAAACGATTGGGTCGAAAATTATTCCAGTCACAAAACTATCGGACCCTGTCCTAACCAGGCTTTGTTGTGGAAAGGTATCAGGGTCAGGGTTTTGAAAGGTAACAGGTTCCCCTGAAAAGGAAAGGGACATATGCAAGGGATTATGACTCACTGAGCCTTTAGCTATAGTCGTTTTCCTGAGCAACTATTCGGGGTTATCTTTCACTATCGTAGGTTCTGGGTCTGGATGAGATCGAGTATAAACTTTCTTGGGAGCCAGATTTCTTATTGATTTTTTATATATATACTTTTTTTTTAGTTTTGCAAGTCCGAAAATAATATGTTCAAAGTTTAATCAACCTCTAAACATTACTTTCTTCTCAAATTTGCAATATTCCAGGAACAAACTTTCTTTTTAGGGAAAATAAAACGTGAAATTATAAATTGTTAGTTCTTTCCTCAGTGGAGTCACCACTATGTTAGCACTTGGTAAATTTCCTAGAGGTTGATAGCAGAAGAAATCTACAAAGGTAACTTTATCCAACCACTTTTGAAGCTGGGATCTAGCCCTTCCAACTTCAGAGAGGGATCTCTCTATACGATTTAGCTATGTTTCCAATTTTAGATATTAGGCTAGGTAAAGAAATAGGTCGGTCTTGTTGTCAAAGTGTTTTTTTGAATTGGTTGAGACAGTCTACACATCCATTGGGCTATGGGGTCTGTGTTTAATAAAATATGAAATACAAACCAGAAACGCAAAGGGAAAAATTTCACAGGGCGAGATAATATAATCACTGGATCTTTTAGTAGCTTAAATGATGATTAGCACAAAAGATGAGAAAGATAATTTCAACAAAGAAGCAGTTAAGAATTCCTTTATTGAAAATACCAGAAGAAAAACACTAAAATATTTCGAGTCAGAAACAGGGTATAGGAGATAAATCCTGCAACATTAATTACTCTTAAAGATTAAAATTAGAAAACAAGATGATCACAAAGCAAGAATAACATTCAACTTAGAGAGAAAACATCACCAGTGAATACACGCAAGAATCCTGTAAAAGTGCCTCCTTTTTATTAATGGAAGATCTCTTCAAAAATATTATAGTTTGATAGGGTCAGTGTGTGAAGATCAACAACCCTCAATACTTCGAAAGGTGAAGTATTTATAACTCAAATTACAAACATTCCTATCATAAATGACAAGGACGTGTTAAATCTATTTTTAGCCCAACTAATTTAACAAATTTCCTAAATCTAGGAACTGATTGATGACTTGGTGTAACTGCACGTTGATTTCTGGGTAGACCTCATCTGACTGGACAGCTGACTGGACCTGGACAACTCATCTTCTAATCGATCAGATCACAGAGTTCCTCCCCTCTAAGATGACTGGTCACGTTGACTTTGAGCAGCCTTCGATACACTTCGTCCATCTCTGTGTACTTGGAGAATGTAGGGTTGGTGAGGAAAATGTATCGAATCTCATGTTGGATGTTGATGTCCCACTGAAGGGCATCTAGAAATGCCTTACCAGTGATTCTCCTTTGAATCCCTGCAAACTTTGAACTGTCCTTAGACACATCAGCCAATCTCTTCTTGTAATCTGGGAGTGTCATCAGTTTATCATTAATAACCTTCAGACCAGGTAGACCTTTCTTTTGGAGAGCCTCAATCTTACTGAAGAACCTTTGTACCCCTAGGTCCATGGCTTGAACCTTTTCTTCCAACTGAAGCATTAACCCTCTCTTGGTCAAAACTCTTTTGACCTCAAGGATGGTCTATTTTCTGTCTTCAATCTTCAACTCTTCTAGCTCTTCCCTGCTCTTAGAATTGAGGAATTTGATGATCTCGTTCGCTTGTGTTGGCATGTCTCCCAATTCTACTTTGATCTTCTCGATGCCCTGTTTGCTTCTCAGCACCAACTCATTCTACTCGCACATGATCTGGATCATTGGCCATATTTCATTCATGGACTTAGTGATGTCTATCCATACATTCTCTTTAACCTCGGCCAAAGTCTTTCCTGCCACTGTCTACTTACGGAGCTGTTGTAACTCCTGCTTGAGCTGCTCTGTCACCTGCTTTTCCTTGGAGAGGCTGGTCTAGAAGGAAGTTTTGAGTTCCTGAAGGTTCTCAACTTCCTTTTTAAGCCTATTGATCTCTATCTCCTGCAGGTTCATCTTTTCCATGGATTAAGCCAGGTCAGCTATCTTCTCCTGTGATGTCAATGGAGTCACGGATGGGACTTCTGTCACTGATGTTGTGCTCACTCCTGAAATCAAAATAGCACTCAATGGAATAACTTCCATTGGCTTCAATTGCTATTTATCTTTTAATAACTTCTCCATCTCAGCTTCCATTTCTTTAAGCTGTACATTCTGCTCCATGAGCAGCTTTATCATCTCATCTTTCTCTCCTTCTTTCTCTGCTATCTCCTTCCCCTATGAGTCCTTTGTGGGCGGGAGCTTCAGTTGTTTCCTCAAGGAGGCAATGTCATCATTCTTATTCTTTATCATTTCCTCTGTTGCTTTGACGTTCGAAGGGTCATAGCCGATCTTGAGGACCAGTTCCTCCAAAGTTTTGATTCTATTGTCCTTTGCAAAGGACGATATCTTCTCCAGCTTGAGTTGTGTTTGAACATTGTTCAGTGACACCTGCAATTTGGATGCAGAAGTGGAAGCATGCGCCAATGTATAGAACACCATTTCCTCTGTCTGCTTGTGCAGATCCATCTGATCAGCTAGGTGCTCGTCTTTCGTCTGGAACTCGAAGGTGGCCCTCTTGTAGTCCGTGATCACCTTGGGGTCTGGTACCTATGCCTGGAGGAAGGCAATGTGCATTCTGCCCTTTTATGTGTCAAATGAAGACAACAGCCTATGCTGCACAAGTATTGCTGGTAAGGGTCTGGTTCTTTTTCTTGATCAGCTCGTACTTCTCTAAGATACTAATATTTGGTCCCTCCTTGCCTGGCTGAGTGTTCAAAGGGGAGTCTGTGGTTTTCCTCGGCAATACTAGGGTAATGTCCTTATGGAGGCTCGAAACGAAGGGTGGAACGACATACTTGGTCACTATGGTAGGCGGGGCTTCTTTTTCTCCAGTCGGGCCAAGAACTGAAATTGTTTTGGGCCTCTTATTGTGCAACTGGAACTCTTCAGATGATACCTCCGTGACAGGAGGAGATAAATCTTGTCGAGGCCTTTTTTCCTTAGGGACCTGCGACGTGGTCGTTGGTGACACAGTGGTCGGGGGAACCTGTTGTTCCACTTCGACCAATGTGTTAGGCTTCCACACTGTTTGATTTACAAATTTTTCCACCTCAGGCCTAGCTTCATGAACATAGGGGATGTTCTTGTTCTTCACCCTAATCTCTGAGATGATCCCATAAGGATCATAGTGCCATGGGAAGCTCATGAAGAACTTCATTTCTCTCAACATCTTGTATGCTTCTTCCCCGACGCCACGACTGTTGCAGATGAAGGAGCCAATATGCCCCTTGATTCTAAGCTACTGCTTTTTCTTCAATGATACAAAATGAATATCATCTGAATTTATAATCTGCCTTATATATTCTAGAGCAAAGATCCTGACAGGAAAATACTTGGGCAGCTTATACGGTGCCAATTCCCACCCGTATACTCCGATCTCGGTATGATTTTGAAACAGGTACCAATCCCCAGTCTTTGTGTTGTCCGAGAGATGCAGGATTCTCTGGACTTCATCATTTATTCAAGGCTCGGGCATGCCGCTCAGCATACTTACCACATGGTGGTAGAATTGATCGATAAACGCCTTGAAACTGTACTCTGTGGATTTGTGCTTGAGAAAGGAAGTTCATGCTTTGACTACCTGAGGTTTACCATCATCATCCATCTTCTGCATGGAAAAACTAAATGTATCTGCCTGGAAGAAGATGAACAAGTAGGCTAGTATTGATGAATATCTGAACATGCCTTCCATGCCAAAATTCATGAAATGTTCATGAATATTGTCTTCCAAGAATGTGCTGAAATCAAACTAGGTGGTGGGCTTTTCATCAGTGGAGAAAATGGATAGAAAACCCAGAATGGGCTCATCTACCCACTGATCAGAATAGTATCCCAACAGAGCGCAAAGGGATGAGACAACTTGGTTTCCCTTAGTCGAGAACATGGAAGACGGATAAGGGGGATTTGGGGTGGGGAATTGAGTGGATGTGGGAAGGAAAAGCTCGAATATTTGAGCTCTTTGGAGAAAAGTCATTTTCTGGTACAACTCTGTAAGGATTTCCAGGTTGAAGGGAGACATAGAGTCAACTCGAGGGATTTGCATCATCTGGTCTATGGCTTTGGGCATGATGAGGAACATGATCTCTCCAGATGAGGAGATGACGGCTCTTTGTTCAGGGATATAGTGAGCTTGGCACTTGAGAGCGAATTCGGGAAAATGGTGGATCTGAGGGAAGAGGTATAGGGGTAAATTGGACTCCCAGAGTCCAATTTCATCACTCTGGTCCAGGAAAATCTCCCTGAGACACAACTGGAGGTCTGAGAAATCAAAATCACATTTGGTATCTGCGGTTAACCAGTCTTTGTCAACCAATGGGATCCTATCCAGGTCGACAGGAGGCGGGAGAAATGGATTCTCCTCTCCTTCTTCTTGTTTAGACTTTGGTGCCATCTCTACAACAGTACCTGCAATAAACACAATGTTAGTGGGGGCCACTAACTGTGGATGAGGGTGACGAAAAGTAATGGAGTAAGCGATGCATTTCTCTGGTGCGATGGGTGAATAACGGAAGTAAGGGGAATAACTGCAATTTTAATTAAACTGGGGTCGGTTGAGAGCGGGAGACAGGTCAGCTGGATAACAGATAGGTTATCCAGTAATAAATGGCCAATGGGTCATTTGGGGGTGAGATGGCTGGTGATAGTGGCTTAAAGATACGGACGGATGACGTGGCGGATATCGATTGGAGGTAAAAGTCATAATAAGGGGCTTGCTATGAGCGAATAGGGGGAAAGGACTGACAGCAGTTATGGGACATGACCAATTTGGAAAAGGTGGAAGGTGATGTTCAGAGGTGACGAAGGTCGGTCAAATAGCAGATGGTGATGGGACTCGGGGCAGTAGATTGATGCCATGTATAAAGAGGGCCCGCCGGAGGAAAGATACCATTCCAAACCCCCCCCCCCCTGGGTTAAAAGCAAATCATCCGGGGGGGTCCGAAATCCATTTTAAGCCATTGATCTGAGCGCTCGTTTCCTGGCCGCAGATATTTGCGCACCATTTATCATTCATTCCGGACCCCCCCCCCTCCATTAAAGGCAAAATGGACGGGGGGGTCCGGAATCCAATATTAACCGTTGATTTGAGCGCTCGATCTTGAGCCGTCCAGATGAGTGCGAGTCTTATCATCGATTCCGGACCCCCCCCGGTTAAAGGCAGAACGGTCAGGAGTGTCCGAAATGATCCCGTCAACCATAGATCTGGGCACGATCATCTATACCCTTGATACCTGATCGGAGCATAAGTGAGGGCGCGGACAAAACATGCACTTGGAAAACTTTGGATAAATACTTTTTCATGGGTTTTCTCCAAGGATTTTCAAGTAAAGACCACCATGGGGTTTGACCAAATGATCTTCTAAGCATCTAAAACATGGTGCCCCACTTACATCAAACTGGTTCTTATTGAAATGAAGCAACAATGAAACTAACCTATGTTCTAACCTAGTTTCCTACGACAATTAACCCGGATTAGACTGTTGGGTTAAGAATTTACTCTACCCTGGGGCTATCTGACCAAGATTAGACAGTCTGGCCAAATTTATTCACTAAGCTAACCTAGACACTTTGAGTAAGATTAAATTGTTTAGCCAAATTCATTCACTACCCTATCAACATCAAATTTAAAAATAAATTGGCCATGCTTGAAAGGTATGGACCAAGTTACTATTATTGAATGGGGATTTTATTGCAATTCCTTTATGCCATCTTTTTCTTTCTTTCTTTTTCTTTTCTTTTCTTTCTTTTTTCTTTTCTTTTCTTTTCTTTTTCTTTTTTCTTTTCTTTTCTTTTTCAAATTATTTGCAGAATGAAAAATCATTTGTCAACAAAAACACTAGAGATAGATAATGTACCAGTCACCAGTTGATCCTATAACTTATAGGGTGATAACAGCGGCTCCACCTAGGGATGGTACTTTCCCTATGAAGTGCCAAGAATCTTGGTTCCTGTCATTCTGAAAATTTCTTCCTAGTGGCCATCGTTGGTTTTATTCTCAAAAATTGGAAGAACAGTGTTGAGGAGCTTAGGGCCTTCTCTTCGGGCTTAAACCAACTGACTAATGTTCTTCACTCAGAAAATGCAGGCGAAAAATAAAAATAAAAATGGTATGTACAATGGAGAGTGAAAATTTGAATCTCTACTGAGGTGGCACATAATTTTTTAGCATTCTGCCATTTACAGGTCCTCCTGGCAGATATGTCCCATTAGCGTTGTTTAGCAAGAAAGAATTGTTTCCCCTGAAATATTGGATCATGTATGGGCCAGTCCACAAACTGTCAAATTTTCCGTTCTTTCCCTTGTCTTCATTTCTGGCATCCCATCTCAGCACCAAATCTCCTAGCTCAAAATCGTCTTCCTTGGTTCTTTTGTCAAAAATATTCTTGATGCTTTCTTGGATCACCTGAGTCTTGTTGAAAACGTCCTCCCTGGACTGCTGCAAATGGATCATCTGGTTGATCCTCCTCTTTGAGTCATTTGGCTCAGCTTGTAAATCTTGAAGCAACTTCATGATAGGGACTCCTAAAGAAGTGGGGAAAATTTCCTCTGTGCCATAGACCAGCTGGTATGGTGACATACCAATCAACCTTTTGGTGGTCAGTCTGTCAGCCCATAACGCGAACACCAACTTGTTGTGCCATGATTTATTGTTTTCCTACAATGTTTTCTTGATGATATTTACCAATGTTTTGTTTGAAGATTCTGCTAGCCCATTCCCCTGAGGGTAGTAGGTTGTGGAATGCCCCAAACCGATGTGATACTGGTTGCAGAAATCTATGAGCTTCTTCGACCAAAAAGCAGTTGCATTATCAGTTATAATCTTTCTAGGACATCCAAAGCGAGAAAAAATATTATTTTCAAGGAATTTGATAATAATAGAGTCAATGGCTTGCCTGCTTGGTACTACTTCGATCCATTTGGTAAAGTAATTGGTGGCAGTAAGAATCCACCTGTGCTGGCCTGAAGAAGGGGGGTGTATTTCTCCAATGAAGTCGAGTCCCCATTGCTGGAAAGGGGCCTCAACTGAGATTAGTTTTAGAGGGAGGGGGAGGAGCTTCCTTTTGCCTTCAAACAGTTGACATTGATGACATGCAGTTACCTTTTGATGCACATCGGCGAACAGGGTGGGCCAATAGAATCCGACTCTGAGTATTTTGTTGGCTGTGACCTTCCAGTTCAGATGGACACCACATTCTCCTGCATGAAACTCTTGTAACACTTTATCAACTTCATCTTTCAATAAACAATTTAACAGAATGCCTCCAGGATCTTTCCAATACAAATTGCCTTCTAGAATACAAAACTTTAAGGCTTTCAACTTTAAAAATCTATCTTTAGTCTTAGTCAAACCAAGGGGAGCTTGTAGATTTTTCAAAACGAATATAAGGTCTGCGTACCATGGAGAGTTGAGAAATACCTCTCTCACGCTTGGAGTCGCCATCTCACCCGGTTCATATGCTGTACCTAAAAAATTAATGTCAAGAGCATGGAAATTAGATTCAGCCATTAATTTAGCTAGGCCTTGACCCTTGATCAGTTTTGTAGGCTTAATCTCAATATCGTATTCTAAAATGACTGCAATCCATTTTCCCCTTCTTCCATCAGGGTTGTCCTGGGTCAAAATGTCTTTTAACACCATGTTCGGAATGTTAACTCCCAAAATAGCACCATCATTTTGGTTGGGTTTTATGGTGGATAGCATGGATATCAATGGTTTCCTCAATTCATTGTTTAGTCTTTTAGCTGCAAAATTTTAGATTTTGGCTTGACTTAAAATTGTCATTTTCTTTACTTTCCACAGCTAACTTGGTTTTCAAGGGTTGATTGTGCGTTGTGGAAAGTGCCCACTTTCAACAGCTAAGGATATCATTTCATCAGTCGGCGCGCTGTTGAAAGTGTCGAATCTTAAAAGGTTCGTTTAGGATTTTTGAATTGCAAATGGAAAAGTGACACGTAAACTTNCAGGGGACTTTTCGATCCCTTCCTAAGATCCAAATTAAGATCTGACAACACCATTGGAAAGATGAGATTCTCTAGATGTCGATCGACTATTTACATGTGAAAAATGGATTTTTTATGACCGAGAAATTCAAATTTGAAACTCTGTCCGCTTTCAACAGCACAGAAGGCAGAAATTTTACCCGTTAGCTGTTGAAAGTGGCACTTTCCGCAGCTAAGGAGCGTTTTTTTACAGGCTGCGTGCTGTGGAAAGCCTGTAACGGCCAGAATGTCACGATTTTCGCCCAGATTTGAAATTTTTGAATTAAAAGCAGTTGAAAACGTTGGGATTAGACAGGTGGTGGATT
>ML779490.1:785769-803653 GCA_009831015.1 Picea engelmannii | reverse complement strand
CCCCCCCCCCCCCAGTTAAAGGCATAACGGTCGGGGGTCCGGAATGATCTGTCCACCGTAGATCTGGGCATGATCATCTAGACCCTTGATACCTGATCGGAGCATAAGTGAGGGCGCGGACAAAACATGCGCTTGGAAAACTTTTGATAAATACTTTTTCATGGGTTTTCTCCAAGGCTTTTCAAGTAAAGACCACCATGGGGCTTGACCAAACGATCTTTTAAGCATCTGAAACATGGTGCCCCACTTACATCAAACTGGTTCTTATTGAAATGAAGCAACAATGAAACTAACCTATGTTCTAACCTAGTTTCCTATGACAGTTAACCCGGATTAGACTGTTGGGTTAAGAATTTACTCTACCCTGGGGCTATCTGACCAAGATTAGTCAGTCTGGCCAGATTTATTCACTAAGCTAACCTAGACACTTTGGCTAAGATTAAATTGTTTAGCCAAATTCATTCACTACCCTATCAACATCAAATTTAAAAAGAACTTGGCCATGCTTGAAAGGTATGGACCAAGTTACTATTATTGCATGGGGCTTTTATTGCAATTCTTTTATGCCCTCTTTTTCTTTCTTTCTTTTTCTTTTCTTTTCTTTCTTTTTTCTTTTCTTTTCTTTTCTTTTTCTTTTTTCTTTTCTTTTCTTTTCTTTTTATTTTTTCTTTTCTTTTCTTTTCTTTTCTTTTTCAAATTATTTGCAGAATGAAAAATCATTTGTCAACAAAAACACTAGAGACAGATAATGTCCCAGTCACCAGTCGATCCTATAACTTATAGGGTGATAACATGTAGGTTGAAGAAGGCCCTGTATGGACTCAATCAGGAACCTCAAGCTTGGTATGCGAGGATTGATGGATACCTGATGATTTTTTATTTCAACAAGAGTGTTGTTTATGCCAACCTGTATTATAAGATTGTTGATGGTGAGTCCATGATTTTGATCTTGTACGTTGATGATTCATTTCTCACTGGAGAAAATCATTTCATTACTTGGTGAAAGCATGAGTTGGCCTCTAAATTTAAAGTGAAGGATCTTGGCATGATGCACTATTTATCAGGACTAGAGGTGTGGCAAAGAACTAATGAGATATTTGTGAGTCAAGGGAAGTATACAATTGAGATTTTGAGGATATTTGGGATGTTGGACTGTAAGTCCATGGCCACACCAATGGTTTTGAATCTGAATAATTTGAGTGATTCTTCTTCCGAGTCAGACCTGATTGATACAAATATGTATAGACAAATGATTGGATCATTGACATATCTGGTTAACACCAAACTAGATATTTTCTATACAATGAGTGCACTTAGCCAATTCATGAGTCACTTGAGACAGTTGCATTGGGTAGTAGTGAAGAGTGTGTTGAGATAATTGTGAGGCACAGTTGGATATGACCTGAGATATGATTCCATTATTGACATGAGATTGCAGGTATATGTTGATTCTGATTGGGAAAGGAGAACAATTGAATGAAATAGCACCTTAGGGTGTTGCTTTAGTTTTGGGTCTTCCATGGTTTCCTGGTGTAGCAGGAAACAAACTTTTTTGTCCTTGAGTACCGCAGAAGCCGAGTATATTTCAGTATGTATGGAAGTACATGAAGCAGTGTGGCTTCAGAGGATCCTTGCAAGATTGTTTGGATAGATGTTGGATCTCACTATGATTCATTGTGATAACCAAATCTATGTAAATCTCTGAGAGAATTCAATATCTCATGAAGGATCAAAACATGTTGAGATAAAGTTTCATTAAACTCAAGATATGGTGCAGAGGAAATAAATATTGGTGCATTACCTTCCTATATATGAGTAGATTACAGATGCTCTCACCAAGCACCTTTCCAAGTTGAAGTTTGAGTACTTCCGTGATAAACTTGGAGTGGTAGAGAATGCCCCTCTCACTGAGAGGGAGTGTTTATGATTGTAGCTTCGTGAGACATTGTCCAAGTCATACTCCTCAATGGACTAAGTTGGGTTGACATGTGATGATACTCCTCGATGGACTGAGTTGAGTATGACACTTATCGATGGATTGATAAGTTTTACTAGGTTTGTTCCCAGTGACCCTTGGGGTGTATCTCATGTGGTCGGGATATTCTCCAGGTCGTACTCCTCGATGAACTGAGCTGGGTTGACCTGTGATGACATACTGGGTTGGTTTTCAGCGACCCTTGGGGTGTATCCCATGTGGTTGGGATATTTTCTAGGTCATACTTCTCGATGGAATGATTTGGGTTGACCTGTGGACACTATGTGGTTGTAACCCTAGTTTACTCTAGTGGGTTGTGCCCCCTAGATGAGATCAGAAGGTCCATATTGGTTGTAGCCATGTGTGACGTGATGGAGGCTACCTTTCACTATGATGTTAGAGAATGAAGAAGGCCCAAGCCTTACGTAGAAGACCTATACATTCAATTCAGCCCTGTTGAGTGGTGCCACTTGGATGTGATAGTTCACACATTGGACTTGTATATATAGAGATCCATCTCCCATTTGGAGACATCACTTTTGGATCATTCTCTCTTGTGTATTTTCTATCTCTTGGACTAGTGCGTTATCTTTGGAGTAGTAGCGTGATTATTCTTTCTGGTCTTATATCTTCTCTTGGAAAAATATTATAGTGAAAGGTTGTTGGATTTTCTTCCCTTGTGCAGAAGGGTTTCCCAAGATAAATTCTTGTGTATCTTATGCATGGTTATATTCTTGTGATCTTGGTTATTTACTGCAGTTATTGTATATGGTTTATTCTTCATCTATGCTTATGCTAATGTGAAATGTTAAAGAAATTTAATGAAATCTAGGAAAGCATAAAATTCAACAAATTTGTCTAATAAAATTCTTTGGATCTAACTTATAAAGTTGCAAAAGATTCTCTTGCTTTCTATTTATGTAGTGTTTTTTTTTTTCCTTTTAATTAGGGATTTGTATCTATTAATCTTATCATATTTCAAAGACTCGTTATAGGAATCCCTAATGGATTTTCTAGCAAGTTTACACTCATTATCATACCAAGGGTTGGCAATTGTATTCTTATTTTTACACAACACTTCGATAGAGAATTATTTTTATGGACGTAGAGAGGATTGTTGTAAAATTAATAAAACAATATAAAATAAAGCAATTTAAAACATTTTTTTTCAAGCATACATTAAAGAACTTAATAAAACAATTTTCTTTTAAAAAAAACAAAGAAATTTAAAACAATTATTTTTCAAGCATACATTAAAAAACTTAATATAAAAAAAAAAAAACATATATTTCAAAGACTTCAAAATCATTTTTAAAAAATTAAAAAACATATATTTCAAAAACAATTTCATTGTGATGTTTGGCAAGGGGAATTCCCTTCCTTAGGGGGAAATTCCCAAAAACATCAAAACAAATTGTTTTTCCAAATTTTGTTTATAATTTTTTTATTTTTTTTTAATTTATATATATATATATATATATATATATATATATATATATATATATATATATATATATATATATATATATATATATATATATATANAAACATCAAAACAAATTGTTTTTCCAAATTTTGTTTATAATTTTTTTATTTTTTTTTAATTTATATATATATATATATATATATATATATATATATATATATATATATATATATATATAGAAAAAATTCATATTTTGTTCTTGTTTTGGGGTTTATTCCTCCTCCTTCTTATTTTTTTCAACCGTGTCAGACTTTCGAACCATGGTTTCTAAATTGTTACATATTTAAGCCCCCCGAAAAAGAATGTCACTGACAACACATTTTTTTTATTCCACGGTAGGTCTTAAGTAATTGGTTTCAGGGGTATCGATTGTCAAGGCCATGATTTCAAAAAAATTCCAATTTTGTCCCTAGAAAAAATTGGTTTGCTACTAGGAGCACCACTTTTTTATTTGAGGGTTGATTGTAAGGTTTTGGTTGCAAAAGTATTGATTCTTAATTCTGGAGGTTTCATGGAGATTTTATGTGGAAATACTATGTTTTTTCAAACATGGTATCAAAGATAATTTGAAGACCCACTCATGTTGTTGATCAACATCCTAAACATGTGTTGTCACATACATCAAAATGTTTCTAGGTTTTGCTATTTATATGCATTTCTAGGTTGAGTAGGTTATTCCATTGTGTCTACAGCACTGTTTTTAGTTAGAAACATGTTTTCGTTTCACCTAAACATGTTTTTGTTTACCCAATATATGACCTTTTTTTATTAGAATTGGAGGTATAAAGTTTGATCATGTCTTTTATTTTTTTATTTTTTCTGAGTTAATATTTTAGTTTTACTATTTATATTCCTAGTTTTCTATTATTTATTATCTATGTATGCTCTTTTTTGTGTGCTTTGTGCAATCCCAGTAATAAAAAACAAAGAAGAAAGTGTTTTCTTTTCTGCATATGCTCTTTTCTCTACACTTTATGTGAGCTTAGCAAATAAAAAATAGAGATAAAACTTGCATTTTTTTGGACAAACTAACCCTAATATTGTTAAGTTTAAGATTTTTTCTTTTTGAAAATTTGTTTGTTTTTGTGTGTGGTTGTGCTGAAGTTTTTTACAAGAAAAAAAAAGGGTTTTGGGGGTAAGAATGCACATTGCGGCAAAGAGTAAAAAAAAGAGGGAAAAAAAAGAGCCCCCCTCCTCATTCATAACATTTAATATATATTTTGCATTAGCTCGCTTGGTTGAAGGTTACTTTATTTAATAAGTGGTTTGTCCAAGTCTTATTTTTATTAAATCACTTTTCAAAAAAATCAATCAACCTTAAGTTATCACATAACTTTACTGTAAAGTGCATTTAACTTAAATTATAAAAGTGAATCACTATAAAGTAACTTTATTTTTCTTTTTTTTAATTACTTTTTACATGCTACTTTAATTTATAAAGTAACTTCATTGTAAAAGTGATTCACACTTGTTTTATAAAAATGAGTCACTTCATAAGTAACTTATTTGTAAAAGTAAACTTATAGGCAAACTTAGAGAAGGAAGGGATTGTTTTTACTCGATAACCTCATTGTGAATATGTCACCATGTGGGTCAACCTCTATCTTCCACATGGAACTTTGGTTACCTTTTATGCATCTTTAAAAGGGCATAATTTTGACATCCAAAATCATTTTTCAATGTTGTTTTTCTAAGCTACCTATTTTTTCGGGAACTTTCCATCTAAATAGTCATTTTGTTTTCAAATCCATCTTACCTACATATTTTAATATGGATATTCCAAGTGATATTTTTCTTATCAATACCAACTACTTCTCATGGAAATCCCCTATGGAGGATGTACTATGAAGTAAAGGAATGTACTGGATTACCTTGGGAAAAGAAAAGACCCCACTGATACTGCAAGGAAGTCCAAATGGGATAACATGAATGATGAAGAATGTGGATTAATTATAATGTCCTTTTCTCCTCATTTTTTGTTTCACCTTCAAGGAATTGATGGCCTAGATGAAGCTTGGGATAAGATGGAAGTTGCATTTGGTAAACACAATGTGATTTGATCCCACTAGCTTGAAAATCAATTAATTTCTTTAAATCCCAATAATTTATCTTGTATTGAAGATTGGTTATTCAAATTCAAAACACTTAGACTTTTACTTAAAGACTGTAAAATATATATAAAGGATGATCAATGTATATATGTCATTCTTTCTAAGCTTGGTAGTGCATATCTTGTTTTCTTATCTACTATTAACTCCACCAAATAAGCTCTAGGGGATTCTTACACATCACCCTCTCTTGAGTCCTTTTGTGATTCTCTGATTAGAGAGAAAAATAAGATCTTCCATTTTAGAGTGATAATCACTACATCTACATATAAATAATCCTTAGTATCCCAACAAAAAGATAAATTCAAGCATCCAAAGAAGCAATGTAACGTACAAAATCCCTTGTCGAGTCTCATTACTACCAAATTTGACTAATATATCAATTTAAATGTGTAAAATACATGCAACATGACATGCACAACAGCCATTAAATGCATACAACACCATTCATACCTATAAATTAGAAAGTAAATGTTGCATTTATCCACAACATTAAACAATAAGTAACACAATGATCAAAAACATTATCTTTCAAAATGTTTTACACAACCAATTATAGGTGAAGGAAACTCCTCCCAACCATAGGCTCTATTGCACCAAGTATATTTACAACAAGCCACCTTCAAGTTGGAGCTATGAGTCCACAAGGACAGGAATAATATTATGGGTGTCTACAGTCCCTATCACAACTCAAATAACCCTTAAAAACACAATGACATGACCCATACAACAATTTCAACTACCCAGATCTCTTCCCCATTATTCTACACAACTAAAGGGATGAGATTTCCCTGTATGCACTGCAACCCTTAGATAATCTCCATCCCCTTGAGGGATTCAACATAGATCAACCAAGAATATCTTTATTGGGGGCTCTAGGAAATCTAGTTTCAATAGGAGTTCTCACACAGCATATAGAAATTATCCTTGGGGAATTTATTTAACAGGAATCACTCACGGGTATACCAAAATTATTAACCACATAATTACTAGCTCACGTAAGCTATCTTCCATATTCACTATGGCTAGTCACTTTTTCCCAACACTCATCTTCATTTTTCCTTACTTCTGCTAACTATAAAAACTACTCTCTTTCCTACTCAAAAATACTCTTCTCCCATTCTTGTTTGACTCTTACTCTTCCCTCAAGGATAATTACACTCAACCCATGTTGTCATAATTGAGTGGGTTGACTTCCTTGCCCAACATCTTACATGAATTCAATTATTTGAGTGTTTAATAAGTCAAAGGGATAAATGGCCAAATGACAAACTAATTAATGAACATGTCTTGAGACTCAAGGAATAAGGAAACCCCTCAAAACCCCCATTAATACCCCTCTCTTATGGAACCATATCCCCCCATTACTCTATTCCTTACTTGTCTACAACCAATGATGTATTAAATTTTATTATTTTTCAATGTACAACGTTTACATATTACATCACTTGGCTCATGACCATTCATAACACTTACAAATATATAATTCTACATCGAGGGATCAAAACTAGGGTGTTACAATCCCCTCCCCCTACAATTGGCATTATCCTCAATGTGCATCACCATACTAGTGTACATGTACATACACACAAAATATCACGTTACAATATTCTATAATTTCACAATTTAATGAATCTTGCAACAATTCCAACCAACAATATCGCATTCCCCTCATCTTGCACAACCCAAGAAAGTATACCTCCTTCTTTTCATCATAGTCCCTCAAGATATCCCACTTTCCTTCCAAGGCCCGAGCATAGTTGGACAAGAAATCTTAGAGTTGTGGCTCTAGAAACTCTAGTTGCACCAAAATTGAGTCCTTATCCACACATGTACAAATGTACATTTAGATTCCTTTGGAATATGAAAAAATTTGCGTTATCACATGAACTTGTCAGAGTCCTGCGGGTTTGTGGTTTCTACCTAAGTCTATAATTTTTTCCCTGTCTCTCTCCTTTTCAAGTGGGCGGAATACCTTTGGGAATATCTTCAAATACTTTGGAATGCTTATCAATGATCCCTTGGAGATCTAGAGGAATAGATGGCTTAGATGTTTGAACATCTAGTGATCATAGTTGTGCAATAACACCTTGATGCCCCTTTTTCAATAATTTTGTCATGTCATTACAACTTATCACCTTACCAGGTTTCCCTGTGGTACCTCTTAACTCAATTTATTTTCCTTCCAATGAAAATTTCATGAAAAGTTCTTGAAAATTAAAAGCCATTGTTCCTAATGAGTGTAACCATTGGATTCCTAGTACAACATCAGCACCACCCATGGGTATAGAAATAATTGGACTATTCATTACATATTCCCCCATAGTAAGATTGATCTTATTGCATTTTCCTAAGCAATTGATATTTCCTCCATCTGCAATCATTACTTGAAACTCTGGTGTTGGATATACAAAGCAATTGAGATATTTGGTTAATTTATAGTGAATGAAATTATGAGTACTACCAGAATCAATTAGGACTATTACATTTTTCTTTTTGATATATCCTTCGATCTTGAGGGTTTGAGGAGTGCTAATTCCAGCCAATGCATTACACGATATCATGGGAGTCAACTCTTCAGGTGAAATTGCTTCTACGTTTTCATCTTGAGATGGTTCTTGTTCTTCTTCCTCTTCACAATCTATGTAGAATAATTTGCTCTCACCACACTTATGTCCCTTACTGTACTTGTTGTCACAATTAAAGCATAAACCTTTTTCTTTTCTTTCCTCCAATTGTTGAGGTGTCAACCTTGTAGGTTGAGGTGTTTTAGAAGGAGCATTATTCTCTCTATAGATGTTAGGATTGGTCCTTCTAGTAGCCATAGCCATATTTTTACTTTCAACATTTCTTGCCACCCTAAATGCATTCTCCAATGATTTGGGTTCCCAAAGGAGAACCTCATGTTGAATGTTATCTCTTAAACTTCCTATGAATACATCAATCAATTTCTCATCTGGAATATCTATTACCTTTAAATTCAATCTTTGGAAGTTCTCAATGTGCTCTGTAACTGAACCCTTTTGCTTGAGATTTATCAATTAGCTAAAGGATTTATTGCTCCTTGTATCCTCATAGTGTGCTATCATTTCTTCCGTGAAAATTGTCCAAGTGACGAGTGATTTGCGAGAACAAAGCCATCTATACCATACAAATTGATTGGGTTCTAAATATAAAGAAGCAATTTGTACCTTTTGTGTATGTGGCACATTATGTAGATCAAATAATTGCTCCATCTGAAGTATCAATGTGATAGGGTCCTTGCCATCAAACTTCCTCATATCGATCTTAGGAATGTGGTTGGTCTTCAACCCAAAGTTAGAGTTTCTCCATTATTGATTCACCTTCCTTGTGTCCTCATAATGATTTTCATGGGATAGATTTTCACTTTCAGGTGTCCTCTCTATTACGAAAATTTTCAATCCTTCCATGATCTCCTCTTTTAAACCATCCATCGTTGCCTCCAACTTAGCTTCAATCTCTGTAGTTCATCTTTTGTTACTATCTTCTTTTGTAAATCATTTATGTCCCTGCGCATTTCTTCACCTTCATCAAGAGTCCAAGTAGGATTGTCTGGAGGCTTATTTGGTGTAGAAGTTCCCTTTTTTTGTGGCATGGTGGCCCAGTATCACTTGAAACCTTGATGTTGAAGTGGTTCTACTAGACAATCTTCCTTTTATTGTATCTCCAAAATTCCAGCCCTTATGAGTATGAAATTTTCTTTTTTGTAGGTCTCTGATATTTCTTCTCTTCAATTCCATAGGTCTTATCAAAATTCGATGTGCCAAGTGTAATTTACGGTAACTTCCCCACAACTTGCTGATTTTTATCCTTTCCAGGAGATCTCAATTGTATAGTGTGCCCCGCATAAAATAATTGATAAAAAATTATGAAACTCGTACCAAAACTACTATGGTATGTTCATTATCCAATTCAACTAGTCTCACTCCATTTGGATGCTCTAGGAAGAAGTTATGATTGTTTTACCCGGAACACCTTCTTGAGACTAGTCAATAGGACTAGTCAGATACCCTATCTTCCATAGGGTGTATATAAAAAATTAAGATGGCCCAGAAGCTAAAATTGTTACCACATATACCTTACTAATTTCTGTGAATATCCTCTTGATGTCAGGGTTTGAAACATTACATAAGAAAATTTATAGCAAAAATTCTGCAATGACTCAATCAAGGATGATTCTAGAACCATATCTTAGAAAGGATGTATCTCCGAAAGTATAAGGACTCGGGAGCTGAAATTTTAACACAAAATACCTTGATCCTTCTAATAAATATCCTCCAAGTCGTTCCTTCTGAATCATTGTAGAAAAAAATTTATAGTGAAAATTCCAAGGTGTCTCAGATGTAGCAGTGAAACCCCAATACCTTGAGCTCTAATACCATATGTTAGGAACCAAATATCAATATAGCATAGAAAAACCTTAGAATGAGTAATCAAAACCTTGAAAAAGAGATAAATTCAGATAATAATCCTCTTCGAGGGGGAAACCTCCTTATTCCGACATAAAAGTTCAATTCCAAGATGATTCAAAATGAAAATGTCTCCTTGGTATATATAGGAGATTAGGAGGTATAATTACAACTAATGAACTAAAAATGACATAAATAAAATAGAATTACTAATATAATATGCCCCAATTAAGGGGTAATGAACCACTATTTAGGGCTTAATAGACCAAGTCTTAAATTTTCCCCCCTTCGTCTTGTAAAATCGTTTTCATTTTCCCCCCCTCTGTGTTTAAAGTGCCCCAGTATCCCTATTTTCCTAGCCCACAGTCGGTCGTCCAAATCCTTGATCGTACAGGCCACAGCCATGAACACAAAGCGAAGCTTTCTTAGCAGTTTTTTTTAGGATTAAAGCATAAGCAGAAGGTAGTTTTAATCTTTTAACGACGAATATTCCCAGAACAGTCCATATCAATGGCTCACGGGCATTCGGGAGTGCCAACTTGTGCAAAGTATAGCGTTAGAGGAAAAGGCCCCAAAGTGAGTATGAATCGTTGATCTTAAATGGGTCAAGTGGCAGTCGATCCAAGCCTTCAGGTAAATGATCTTTGGGAGATTTAAAATGAGAAACATTGCAAAGTCTCGAAGGGCCAAAGCCCGAAGTGCCCGAAGTCTTGAAGCACCCGAAGAGAATCTAAGTCGTCGATCAGTAGGAGCCACACATCGCCATATCCTTTGCTCCTGATAAAAGTAGCAGAAGACAAATGGAGTTTGAGAATTGAAATTCCCGAAGGCCGATCCGCGAAGCAAATCTTGGTCATTGTTTTGAAGGAGAAGATTTGATCCGTCAATCTAAAAAGCGCTAGAGTTGGCCCATTGATTAGAGGGCCTAATATTAGATCGCAAGATCAACGGTCACACCAAATTGCGGGTTCGGAAGGTGCACATGTTTTAAAATATCAGGGGTGGGCCGCAATCGGAACCGTGGTTTTTAGACAGGAACACATGGAGGTTCATGGTGAATTGTAGGGACAAAAGTAGTTTTCTTTCAAAAAACCCTTGGTCGCACCCACAACCACGCAATTGCATAGGGTCATGGACCTAGGTCACATTGAATATGGATCGATGGAGAGGAGTTGCTTCAAAGACCGAAAGCATCTGTATTGTTCACAGAAGAATATATGCTTGGCCTCGAGACGTCGGGATTGAGTCAAAAAATTTGTATGGCACCGCTTGGAAACATTCATGAGTGTTAGGCCCTGTCCTAATCCCAATGAAGGTAGTTATTGAATGTTGGGGGTGGAAGTTGCAGAGTGCAACCATGAAGGCACACTAATGATCTGAATCTTCCTTATGGACAATTTTTCCTATAAAGCACATAACCTCACCTGGCTCGCATCAGACATGAGAAAACCTGCACAATCTGACAGAACAGGTGCTAACTAAAGGACTTGAAGGCAGTGGTCTGATGACACTCCTGGTGGTTGAAACATTGTTGGGTATTTATAAACAATTTTGATATTTTGTTATGGTCAAATGGTTGAGCTAAGCTCTCGGCTATTGTAATATTTTTATGAAGAACACTAGTTCTTTGGTCATGTATTTGTTTTTGAGACATCTTGGTTAATCTAAGTCATATTTATTACTCCATATTATTTGCCTCTGATACTGATAGAGTTCATGAATGAATCATTCACATGGATTTTTGTAACTGTATTATGATGAATGTTTGATTATAGTGATGTTATAATTTCTTTCAGTTTCTTTGAGATTTAAATTCAAGAGGATCTTTTGTTTAATTTTTTCCTCCTTAGGCTGTTGGAAGACCTGATTTCCACAACAGACCTCTATACTCTCCTCACCAAATTCTTCCCTCTATTCACCCTTACTCCAACTTACTGACTGAATTTAATCAAGACCTCACCTACATGTGCATACCAGTCTAGTTTTCTGAGTTAAAACGATATCATCTTGAGTTTGCACCCATTTGACCTCTTTAAAAACAACCTGTTACATAAAAATCTGATGGGTACTGGGCTTACCTCCAATGCAATCTGGAGGTGACTTCTAGTGCTAACATTTATGGTGTTGATGTCAGGAACGAATTGAAGAAATTTCCCTGGGATAGAACGACAAAGAGATTTTGATTCTGAAGGTGCATCAGATATCAGAACCATTGAATATTGTTCTTGCACCTGGAGACTCCATAGTGTCGACTCCACTATTTCAATTGGTGTTGCCTCTAGCACACCCGGAGCTAACCCGGAGAATTTTTCTCGAAAATTATTTTAGCAGCTACTTTCTCATCTTGAAAGTTCCCTGGGAGATTAACAACAATCAGATCTGGTCTTCGATGGTAAACAAAGGCCAAACACATTCATATTGCATATCATTCACCTAGAGACTCCATGATTAAAGAATCGATTGGCGACTCCACTGGTTCAAAATGGGAAGAATATTTGCTCGAATTTTTGCTCCTTTTAATTTCTCCTTTGTTCCTAGTTTTCCTAATGTTGTTATTACTATGGATGAATGGGGTGATTTTTTTCCCATATTTAGAGAGCGTAAAGAGGAAAACCCTGCAGAGCATATCCGTGAGTTTCATGAACTCATGCATCAATGGGAGATACATCATGAGGATGTATTATTAAATATGTTAATGTTCTCATTAGCAGGAGATTCTCATGAATGGTATCACTCCTTACCCCCTACTAGCATCTCCTGCCTAGGATAATTTCATGCAGATTTCAATAGGCACTGTCAAAAGTTTTATTCTTCTAAGTTAATTTGTCATAATTTTTGTGAAGAATATAAAGACTGTGTTCAAGGTATGATTGTTTCAAAATAAATTTGTGAGAATGAAATTTATGAGGATGAAATTTTTGAGAAAGAGGGGTATACCTCAGATGAGTTGGTGAAACTAGTACAAGCACTTTCTGCAAAAATAAAAAAATTGGAGGCAGATCATGCTTGTTGCTCTTATGAAGGAGACACAGAGGATATTCTTGTCCTTGAAATAGATGTTTTGGGCAGCCTTGCTTATGAAGAATATTTTTTTGTAGATATTGACCGAAAGCAGCCCACTTTTGATGGATATCCCAACGAAAACGATGAAGAGAAGAGCTTTTCCATGATCCCAAATATGATTGATGGCAGTGTTGATGATTACATAGCCATGGACGTATTATTTTCTTCCCTTGATACACCTGTTGTCTCAGATTTGGAGGAAGAGATAGTGGTGGAGGAGGATTCTTCTCTTTTCCTTCAAGAGGTTTTCCACAATGTATTTCTACCTAGGATCGAAGAGAAGAATCAAGAGATCACTCCTTTTTTGCAAGATGGAGGCATTTTGTGCTCACCCCTCTTTAATGAGTGTTCAAATGAAGAGCAGTAGATCTCCACACCACATTTTGTTGACTTGGGGAGAAACCAACCTGAGTATGACAGCTATGAATTTGATTCCGATGTGGATATAAAGGATTTCCAAGGCCATACTATAGAGCCTTTTCCTTTATACATTAAGGAATATCATTATGCGGAAATCATTCATCTTGGGCCCACAAAAGACACTGAGAAGCATGATAGAGAGGAATATCCATCCATGTATATACATGAAGAGACTTCTTTCTCTTAGCTAGCAGATGTTATCAGAGCAGACAAAGGAGAAATGGAGGAGCTAAAGGTGTAGTTTATCTCCTGTCCTGAACCTGTAAATGAGAAAGTATCACCTGGGATCATCCTACCTGCATCAATCATCTACCCACCTATACACTCTGAGAACATTGAATGATGGGTGAGTAACCATGAAGAGCAGGAGGTAATTTCTTACCAGTCGAGCTTCACTGATTATAAATTTTGTGACCCTGTGGGGTTATATATGGAACTATGTTTTCCAAAACCATTGGATCCTACAAAATTGTTCATATTATCGTCATTTGGAGGTATTTCCAATGTTCCAAGACATGTTTTATTTATGATTTCATACTTCCCTTACCTTTTATGGATTATTTTCATTAAAGAGAGAAATTATATTACCGAAAAGTCTGGGTGGTTATGGTGGAAGTTTTCTTTCACTTAACGCTTTGTAAAAATCAGTTAGCCTAGGACTGTACATAAATAATCTCTTTCTAGAGCATGTGTGTTTGTTTTCCTTTTTATAAGTAGAATAGTTTACATGTCAGCCTTCAGAGAAATGTTTTGAGCTCAACTCCATAACCCAACAACTAAGGCACTGGAACTACTTGTTCTTGGCAGCTAATAGGGAGCATGCCATCCCCTATGGAGCTAAATGTTATCACATGAACTTGTCAGATTCCTGTGGGTTTGTGGTTTCTACCTAAGTCTATAATTTTTTCCTTGCCTCTCTCCTTTTCGCAGACCAAGTCTTAAATTTTTCTGCCTTCGGCTTGTAAAATCATTTTTGTTCCTCCCCCCCCCCCCCCCCNCTGTGTTTAAAGTTCCCTGGTCTCCCTGTTTTCCCAGCCCACAGTTGGTCATCCGAATCCTTGATCATGTAGGCTACAGCCACGAACACAAAGCACAGCTTTCTTAGCAGTCTATTTTGGGACTGAAGCATAAGCATAAGCAGAACAGTCCAGATCAATGGCTCACGGGCATTCGGGAGTGCCAACTTGTGCGAAGTATAGTGCCAGAGAAAAAGGCCCAGAAGTGAGTATGAACTGTCGATATTAAAGGGTTCAGGTGGAAGTCGATCCAAGCCTTTGGGTAAATGAGCTTCGGGATATTTAAAATGAGAAACATTGCAAAGTCCCGAAGGGCCGAAGCCCAAAGTCATTGAATTGTCGAAGTGCCCAAAGTCCCAAAGAGCCCAAAGATAATCTAAGTCGTCGATCAGTAGGAGACACGCATCGCCAGATCCTTTGCTCCAAATAAAAGTAGTAGAAGAAAAATGGAGTTTGAGAATTGAAATTCTCGAAGGTCAATTTGCGAAGAAAATATCGATCATTGTTTTGAAGGGGAAGATTTAATCCGTCAATCTAAAAAGTGCCAGATCTTATCCGTTGATTAGAGGTCCCAATATTGGATCACAATATCAATGGTCATGCCAAATTGTAGGGTCATAAGGTGTGCATGCTTTAAAATCTCAGGGGCAAGTCACAATCAGAACTATGGTTTTTAGAAAGGGACGTGTGATGGTTCATGGTGAATTGTGGGGACAAAAGCGGTTTGCTTTCAGACCACCCTTGGTCACGCCTGTAATCGCGCAACTTCATAGGGTCATGGCCCTAGGTCACATTTAATATGGAGCGATGGAGAGGAGTTGTGCCAAAGACCGAAAGCATCCATATTGGTCACAAAAGAAGATTTGCTTGGCCTCAAGACGTCGGGATTGACTTGAAAAATTCATATGGAACAACCTGGAAAAATTCATGAGTGTCAAGCCCTATCCTGATCCCAATGAAGGTAGTTATTGAATATTAGGGGTGGAATTTGAGACCTCGTCTCACCCCATAAATGGAAATATTTGCAGAGCGTAGCCATGAAGGCACGTTGACAATCCAAATCTTCCTTATGGGAACTTTTTCCTGTAAAGCACATAACTGTACTTGGCTCACATCTGAAATGAAAAACATTGCACAATCTGATAGAGCAAGCACCGACTGAAGGCTTTGAAGGTAGTGGTCTGATCACACTCCTGGTGGTTGTAGCATTGCTAGGTATTTATAGACAGTTTTGATATTTTGTTATGGTCGAATGGTTGAGCTAGGCTCCTGGATATTGTAATATTTTTATGGGCACTGGTTCTCTGGTTATGTATTTTTTTTTTAGACATATCAGTTAATCTAAGTCATCTTTATTACTCCATCATATTTGCCTATGATACTGAGATAGTTCATGAATGACCAATTCACATGGATTGTTGTAATTGTATTATGATGAATGTTTGATTATTGTGTTGTTATAATTTCTTTCAGTTTCTTTGAGATTTGAATTCAAGAGGATCTTGTGTTTAAGTTTTTCCTCCTTAGGCTGCTAGAAGACCTGATGTCCACAATAGACCTCTACAATCTCCTCACCAAATTCTTCCCTCTATTCACCCTTACTCCAACTTACTGACTGAAGTTAATCAAGACCTCACCTACATGTGCATACCAGTCCAGTTTTTTGATTTAAAACAATATCATCCTGAGTATGTGCCCATTTGACCTCTTTAAAACCAACCCGTGACATAAAAATCTGATGGGTACTGGTATTACCTCCAACGCAATCTGGAGGTGACTTCTAGTGCTAACAAGTTGTAGGTATTATTCCCACATGACCTCCTCATGCTCCTGCGTAGCATATTCAGGACTGTAGAAGTTTCATTGGACCTTTACCAGTCCAATGGATTGGTTCCTAAGCACTTTGACTTTCTAGTATAGGATGTGTACTGGTTTCACCCAAAAGTCCCCTTCGTGCTCCACTTAGATCACAATCCAATCAATCACGTCATTAGTATTAGGCACATAATTATTTAATAAATACACATTAAATACATTATGAACTCTCATGGATGTATGAAATGAAAGCATGTATTCCACTGGGCATATCCTCTCTAATATTTCAAATGACCCACAATATCTCACTGCCAATTTCGGGCAACTTCCCAATCTCAACAAGCTTCTTTTTGTCTTTACTTTTAGAAACACATGTTCACCCACTCTAAATTCTCTATGTGTCATTCCTTTGTCAACATAACTATTTTACCTATCTTGTGCAACCTTTAAATTCTTCTTTATTTTTATCATCTGTTCTTCCATTTCTATTAATAATTTTGGCCCAATAATTTCTCTATCCACTAGGTCGTCCCAACTTATTGGTGTGTTTCATTTTATGCCATACAAGGCTTCAAACAGGCTCATATTCAGTGATGCATGATATCCATTGTTGTAAGAAAACTCAACCAAATGAAGATAGTCTTCTCACTTGGAAGGCTTATCCATTACATACATTCTTAGTATATATTCAACTATTTGGTTGACCCTTTCCGTCTGACCATCTGATTTTGGATGATATGTTGTGATGAAATTCAAATTTGTCCCAAAGACTTTAAAAACCCTTTCCAAAAATTGGAAGTGAACTTGGTATCTTTGTCATATAAGATTTCCTTAGGAACACCATTTAGCCTAGCAATTTATTTCATATAAATTTATACAATATTGGTTTCCTTATGTGTCATCTTGACTAGAAACAAATGTGAAACCTTTGTGAGCTTGTCCACCACTACCATGATGGAATCATGTTGCCTTTCTATTTTTGGAAACTTCATAATGAAATATGTGGTAAAAATATCCCATTTCCACTCTGGAATGGGTAATGGTTATAACAATCCCATTAGATGTTTGTGCTCAACCTTTACCTTCTGACATTCCATACATCTAGCAATAAAATTAGCTACATCTTTCTTCATTCTAGGCCAATAATATTGGCCTCTTATAGTTGCAATTGTTCTCTAATATCTTAGATGTCCAGCATATGGTACATTGTACATATATTTTAAAACTAAATTTCTCACTTTCTAATAATTAGAAACATAAACTCTATACTTGTACAAGAAAATTTGTCTTGTAATATTTATGCTTTTGTTATACATTACTCTATTGTAAATTTTATTTACCTTGCGCATAATGTTGCTTTGTTGTCATAGCTTCAAAAATTATTCTTTCCAAATATGAACTATACATACTAATCGTTGTAGCATGCAATTCGTGTTGGAAGATTGGTTGTTGTCATTGATGTCAACCCTAGTCATGGGTTTTGGACCGCAAGATTGATGAAGGTATTTGGACATGAAGGAAAATGCACATGCAGATACAACACCCATGGATGGATAGTATACATCATGTTG